>JAUCBJ010002948.1:0-47753 GCA_032718475.1 Nemertoderma westbladi | reverse complement strand
TCCATGGAAGTCGTCGTTAATAGGGAAGTGGGACAAGGAACGTAAGTGGGAACGGGGAAGGGAACGCTGGATGGAACGACAACCCACACGGAGTGAGGTAAGCATATTGGAATTCACCTTAATTATCACAGTATCAGTAGATCTGTAGCCTGTATGATGTACCTAAGAACTACTGAAGTTTCAGTAGTCCTTCAGTCCTTGCAGCCTTGGGTTGGTCTTTGGACTGTAGGTGCGGTACCAGTGGTACCGGTACTCTCTCTGTAACCACGATAAACAGATAAAAGTACCCACCTACTGAGTACTGACCTCTAAGCCTAACCTATATCATTCCCCAATACCGGATATCCCAGTGGTCAAAATCTATTACCATATACCGGTACTATTAGCAATGTAATCTACTCAATCTACTTTCACCAACAAGCCAATATTCAATACGGGGACATCTCCCCAAAACAGTAGGACGAGTTGGGTGTTCACTAACTATTACAGGCTCCACTAAAGAGTACTGGTGGACGTGTGACTGGTTAATGATAGTCCACACCCCTTGTCTATTGGAGATAGATACGAGGTCAATGACATTCCTATTGCGCTACCAGGGCAATGACACATAAGCTGGGCAGAGCGAGAGAATAGCTGCTTTAGGGAGTTCAATTTGGGGTTCAACGCCAATATGTGTGAAGTAAGAATTCAAAAAGGGAATTCTGAAGGGGAATTTAAATTAATCTCTCCAACGGGTTATAAATCAAAATGAATATATTTCAACCAGCCAAAAGCGACGGGGCGACTTAAGGTGGTGGTGGTTCAACATCATCATGCCAAGCATTCAAAAGTTAGAAGCATTTTTCGGTGAAATTTGTCAAAGTGGTGCGCCAATTTTTTAAAATTTGGCTCATTTTCTGAAATTTATTATTTAGCAAGACTTTTCCCCACTTGAGCAGAATTTTATGTAGATTCCGAAAATCCAACTACCATCACCTGGATCCTAATCCTTAAAAACTTCTATGCATTAATATGGTACCTTTTATACGAGCTTTGTTTGACTTTCTTGTTTGGCTTTGTTTGTTTGATTCTGTACAAAGGTATACAATTTCATGGCAATTGGATTTACAGATCTCGAGAAAAAGGAACATGAATAAAATCACCTCCGCGATAATCCCGAAAGGAGTAAACAGAGCTAAAAGTCAAACAAAGCTCGTATAAAAGGTGCCATATTAAAGCATACAAGTTTTGAAGGATTAGGATCCAGGTGATGCTAGTTGGATTTTCGGAATGTACATGCTCCAGTGGGGAAGTCTGGGAAAAAAATTACAAAATATATAAATTTCAAAAAATGAACCAAATTCTGAGAAATTGGCGCACTGCTTTGAAAAATTTCACCGAAAAATGCTTATAATTTGTATATGTATAATTCTACACGAAGTGGGGCCTTCGCGCAGCACGTGACTTAAATTTAATTTAAGTACTAATTCGAAAGTATTACTGTATTAGCAAATTTTAAGCAGATTTCGCCTAATCACTTTTTACCTCTTTCATTTCTATTCAGACATTTCTGACTCTAGCGGTATAGTGAGAACTGAAGATGGATTAGGGTCTCCAGCCCCACAAAGACACAGCCTATGGATGAATAGTACATACGTACATCGGCCAAGTTTCATCTTGAATAACGGATAACGAAATGAGAGACGGATCTCACTTTCAGAAATTTCGTCGTATAGCGGCAGACCGATTAAATCTCCCCCCCCCCCCCCCCCCCCCACAAAGACGCAGCATGTGGTCCAGAATATATGGCAAGATTCAGCTTAAACTGATTAAAATCAATGAGACGGGAGAATCTATTCACTTTCAGGCATAAAGTAGTCCTATAGCGGGTGACTGTTTAACTGATTTTCAACAAAACAAATTTTCAACTTGGCAGCTTTAAATTCGACAAAGTTATAAGCATGTCAATATCATAACGACGACAACGATTTCACTTTCAGACATTTGGCCCTCTAGCGGCAGACTGGAGAACTGCAGATGGATTCGCCTCCTTTGAAAGTCACAGCTAATGGTCTAATACATATCTGCCAAGTTTCAGCTTAAACGGATTAAAAGCAAAGAAATGGGAGGGCATTTAATGTTTAGACATGTGGCCCTCTAGCGGGAGACCATTGCACTGATGGTGTCTGAAAGTCTCTCAAAAATCTCAACTTTAGCTCATATTGATACCTACAAATTTTCAACTTGGCAGCTTTAAATCCGACAAAGTTATTAGCATGTCAAAATCGTAACGACGACAACGATTTCACTTTCAGACCTTTGGCCCTCTAGCGGCAGACTGGAGAACTGCAGATGGATTCGCCTCCTTTGAAAGTCACAGCTAATGGTCTAATACATATCTGCCAAGTTTCAGCTTAAACGGATTAAAAGCAAAGAAATGGGAGGGCATTTAATGTTTAGACATGTGGCCCTCTAGCGGGAGACCATTGCACTGATGGTGTCTGAGAGTCTCTCAAAAATCTCAACTTTTGCTCATATTGATACCTACAAATTTTCAACTTGGCAGCTTTAAATCCGACAAAGTTATTAGCATGTCAAAATCGTAACGACGACGACGACAACGACGGCGACGACGACGACAACTATTTGCATAAATTGACCCACCCCCTAACAGTGTCAATTCGCTAAGGCTCCGCCAACTTCGTGGCTCGACCCACATCGAATTTTGAATCTAATGAGATGGTTTCAAAATATTGAAATTTTTTGTTTCGTGTCGAACCCACCTAAGACTTTATCTTAAAAGGGACAGGAATTGCAAAGAACATTCAATACACAGAGACTTTATCAAACTGAAAGTTGTAATAATATTATAGTTAAACACTGCCGGTACAAATGATCACCAATATTTACTGGATCTACAGGCCATGGCGGCTTAGACATATGAGAAAAAGGAATTAAAGGTATTCGAATTTGTTTGAAAGTTAAGATGAAATGGCTAAGTCTGAATTACTGCAAATATCTTGATTCTCAGAAGAAACAATAAACATAAATTAATTAACATAGAAATAAAGGTGATTGAAAACCTTTGAATCTGTAAAAAATTCAACAGAGGAAAATACGCATTTCTAGCAAAGAAAACGAGAAAATCTAAATATCGTGACCATAGATCCACAGCAACCCATTCTTTTCATCAAAAAGATGCCAGATGGGAGTTATACATCATATGTTAAAATCCGAAAACCGTATATTGTTCAATTATAATAACAGAAGATATTGAGATATATATATGAGTACAGAACTACCCACACAACATTAAAGTTGTAACATATGAGAGGTAAAACAACGCACCAAGTCATGGAAATGGTGTGGTTTGTTCCATATATCCCGGAGTAATGTCACGAAGTAACTTCATGTGTTGTTCTGCCTCTGATAAATTACCAAAAGCAGTTTCTTCATATTCTGATAACCAGTTCTTATTTTTTTATAATTAATTATTGCATCTTCCCTGACCCCTCTGCAAAAAATTAGGAGAATGGGGCAAATGAGGCAAATGCAAATGGGGTAGTTTTTTTTTTATCGAAACGATACTATTTGCTGTGTTTGTTCTGGTCTATGGTCACGATATAATACCGGTACACGGTATGAAGTAGAAAAATACCGGCACACGGACTGAAGTAGAAAAATACCGGCACACGGTATGAAGTAGAAAAATACCGGCACACGGTATGAAGTAGAAAAATACCGGCACACGGGATGAAGTAGAAAAAGAAATAACTTTAAATTAAAGCATTTTTTTTATAAGATATAATGAAAACATAGCTGACTGAAAAGAGACAAGTAGAGAATTAACTGTATTATTAGTCGGATCATCTTATTTAAGAAAGAAATAATTACAGGAACTTAAATATACGAACTCAGTAGAACTCAGTACTCCAAAAAATATATTCAAAAATATTTCGACAAACAAAATAATATCTCATTAAGAGTATAGGAGAACCTCCCGCTATCTTTATTAAAAAAGCAAAAAGTAATTAATTTATGGTAAACCGAACTAAGTAAACTAAATAAATGATATCTTTATATACAAAATAACAATAGAATAAAAGCACTTACGGAATGAAATAAACTTATTTCTATAAGCATAGATAGAAATAAACATAATAATAATATAAACTTACTGCCTCAACTAATTACTGTATTTGTATTATTAGCGCAATTAATTAATTCAGAACTTAAGCAATGTTTGCGAGCACCCCAAACCAGTTGAATAGCTGTATTACATTAATATTGAGCAACAATTTCCAACCAAAAGGCCTCGTCAGTAATGATCGTTCTCATCCATGTACATGTTGCAGTCTAACTGACCCGTATCCATAGTGACGGGAGAAAGACTCCCCAGCAGGAAGTCATGGTCCATTCCGGACCAATAGCGGTCGGATGTGTCGAGCTCAGGGGCTCCTGATCGGTCAGACGATGGGCAGAGGCCTGGGCCTTCCTCCTTTATGTTTAACGCGTTTAGTGGGTTGGGTGAGGTGGTTAGTGGGTTGGGTGAGGTGGTTAGTAGGTGGGGTGAGGCTGCAGGGTGGTTGGGGGACACCAGCCGGGGATTGTCGTCGGTGGATAACCCCACCTCCAGTGATGAGACCAGCGTTCTGGGCACTCGTTGCATCTCCCCCTGTATCACTGGCAGCGATTGCGAGTACGGCGGAGTAAGGAAACTCAAACCCTCGATGTCGACCCCCTCTCCTCCGCACACACGAGTCATAAACGCCGATTCCATGTCCCGTAACTGATTCTGCAACTGCTGATTCTGAAGGAGCAGCAACTTATTCGCCTCTGTCGAGTCCTTGTTCCTCTGAATATCCCGCTGTAACTGTTTTATATAATCCACGGTCCATTTAAGGATGGTCCCTTTGTTCATCTTGGATTCGGCCTCGGGTTTACCCGGCAACATGCCTCCCAACTCCTTTATTCTGTCGTTTATGTTGTAACGACGACGTCTTTCTATCATGTTGTGGTTGTCCTTCTTCTGACGGTCTTTATTAAACGGCGTCGGACTGTAATCCGGACAGCTGGCCGACAGCGGTTCGTTTATCGTTCGCAGCAGTCCGACACTGTCGTGGGGCAGCGTCGTAGACAATGTCGGTTCAATTAGATCGAGACTGTCCTCTGTGTTCCCACCGGGGCTGTCGAGACTAGCGATCCCCATAAACATCTCGTCCATGTTCGGGTCGGGATGGGGGCTGGTCGGGTTCCGTTGGACGCCGCTGGGAGGCGACACGACGAAACCTTCCGCCTCTGTCGCTAGAAACTCCCGCAACGTAATCGGGCCGCTACGCCCGCACAGCTGCGCCAACGCCGTCACTTCCCTGGAACTCGTCGCTTTCATTAGCTCGCGCAGTTGCCGCTCGTGACTCATCTGTAGATGGAATTCAGTCGGATTCAGCAGCCTCAACCCGCTAGTGACATGGTCTGCCTGCTGCAACTGATTCCCGCGGTTCGACTGTTCCATACCGGCTAGCGACCCAGGCAGACTAGTGGTGCTGGAACTGGTCGGTACACTGTAAGCCCTCTCTCTAGACTGATGACCACCTCGACTTGCTTCGTTCCATTCCTCTCGCAGGGCCTGCTCTCTAGCCAGCTGTTGGCGCAGTTGAATCCTCGAAGTCATTAACAACAAGTCCACAAAAAGATGGTGTTCTTTTATCGGTACAGTACTAGGGGTATTTATAGGTCGGGTCGGTAGGTACTAGACTAGAGGATCAACTACTAAACCAGCACTTGTAATTTATAAATATTTAAACATCTATCTATCAGTCTATCTATAGTGGGCAAAGAACATATACAGTATATTTCTGTATTTAATTGTACATGATTATATTAAACAAAAAGCTATTATGTCGATGCAGTGTTAATATTACATAACTAAAATCTGCAATTTGGGTACCTCGGTCCGCGGACCAGAAGGCAGTATAATGCCTATTATACCAGCTCAGCAGCTGCAATAAACAGTAAATTAATACTTTCTTCCATAGTTAGTAGTTACCGGTACCTATTTACACGTTCAAAGATCAATGCATATGAATTGCACATTAATATCTTGCAGTCTTGTATTGTGTAGTATTGTAGTAAATTGTTGTAAATAAATAAAAATAAAAAAAAATCAATAATTAAAAATACTATTAAAATATTATTACTGGAAAAGGGTCCTACTAAAAACCGCAATTTACCGCAACTAACCGCAATTTACCGCAATTTACCGCAACTTACCGCAATTTACCGCAACTAACCGCAATTTACCGCAACTAATTGTCATTTTCAAGCTGCATCATGGTCTAGTGGTGACAACCTTGCGCTTCCACGTAGGAGGCCCTGGTTCGATCCCTTGACCAGGCAACGCTGTTTTTGCAGTATTTTAAAAACGACAAAATTTATAATTAATGCTGTAATATGATCAATATAAAACCAAGATATGTTAACATTAGACTGTTAGAGGGTCCTACGAATTAGGCCTACCCCAAAATAGGACAACAATGTTTAGAAACAGTGAGGGAAAGGAGCAGGTTACAGTGGCAAGTTTTTCTAACCAAACAGCCAAAACAATAAACGAGAGTGAAAAACAAGTATTTCGGGGTAGGGGTAATTCGTAGGACCGTTTTTAAAACACTGCACAAACAGAAAACAGTGCTGCACTGTCAAGGCAGCAAGGGATCGAACCGGGGCCTCCTAATTGGAAGCCCAGGAATTTCAGAATTTCGCCACTGCACACTGGACCATGCAGCTGCTTGAAAATAACAACTAGTTGCGGTAAATTGCGGTAAGTTGCGGTAAATTGCGGTAAGTTGCGGTAAATTGCGGTAAATTGCGGTTTTTAGTAGGACCGCTGGAAAATAAACATACTGTTATGGCAAGGGGTTAAAGTCATTAAAATTGCTAAAAAATGATACCTATGGAAATAATGTAAATAAATGTTATGTCTGTATGTTATTATAATGACCTGGTGAATATACATGTATGTATGTATATGTATATTATATAATAGGCCTATATATTTTGAACTTATTATTATCAGTGGTTGTCCCCGAACTAATACAGTAATAATGATACAATTCTATTTTAATTACCAGTAATTTGTTTTCTTTCTTTTTAATCTATAATAACTACTATTACTGTATTAACACTAGCTTAATATAGGCCTACTTTATAATACAGTCTTCTGACAGTAGAAAATTCGAGGAACCTCATGGAAACGAGGTTTAACCTCATGAGGCTATCCTCAAATCAAAGCATTCCAGCATTCAAAGCATACACACACATGTTGTATGTAACTATTTTTCATTTTTTAGCAGTCTTTGTCAGTTTGTACCAATGCAGCAATGTAGGCCCTACAGCCCTATATTTCTATTTTATTGATTACCCGGTAGGCCTATATAATAATTACAATGTTGAACTCCTTTAACTATTCCAGTAATCATTGAATTGTACCTATATGACATAGAATATAGGCCCTACCGGTACCATTTAATAATTTATTTATTAGCTTTAAAATAGAAAACCTCAACCTCAACCTGTCAACTGAATACTAGAATAGGCCTACCGGACAGCCGCGGTTCGGGGTATTTAGTAGGGCCTACTGTGGTAGTAGTAGTAGCACCTTTGACATTTGAACGGCACTATCTGCTATCCGAACAAGCCTGAAATCAGATAAATAATGGTACCGGTATAGCAGTATTGTGCGCCACCTTTAGGATTGCGTGGGTATTATTTATTAAGTTCTTTGAAGGGAATGTATTTTATTTTAATGTAATCTATAATATATTACAAGCTAATACGCTGTTGCGATACGGTTGTTTATTTCAGGGACGGATTAAGGGGGGGGGGGGGGGGCAACAGGGGCAGCTGCCGGGGGCCCGTAAGTTGGAAGGGGCCCGCAAGTTGAGAGAAATTTACAGCACATTATCTCACTGACAGACTGATAAAACAACCTAATTTATTTATTTCTTTCTGGCTGTTCAATAAATATTTATATCTCACATATAGCACCATTGATAGACAGATACGTTTAGAGAATGCCATTGAAATAAAATAGAAGGGCCCTTAAATGGTAGGCAACGGATAGCAAAAGCCAATGTTGTAAATATTCATTCCAGAACATGTAATTATTTAACTTGAGAGTGAACCAGTAGTTGGATAAGCAAGGAGTTGCATTTACTATGTTACCTCGATTCGGCTACCCAGACTGGACTCGCAGCTACTACTGTATGCCGCTAGCCAGGCAACCAATAGGGTGAAGGCGAGTTGATTATATTGGCTGTCTGGCTAGCGGCGTAGCTGTCTGTGGTTGCCAAGTGAAGGAGGTCAATGTGCTGAGCGAAAGGGCTTTCCATCCAATTTTAACAATAATATTGCATTGGATTGGTGCGTTAATTATGAGTGTATTAAGTGCTCATAATACAGTAGTATCGTAATCATTATTGTATTGTTAATAATATTTTAATTATTTTAATCACTGCGCTGATTCTTCGGAAGTAAATTTTATTTTGTTTCTTTCTTTTTGCATAATTAAATTACTTAAAGCCGCGCCGAGATATACACAATATCCCATAAAATGTTTAAAATACTGTTTAAAGTGTTTAAAAAAATGTTTAAAGTCTAATGTTTAAAGGAAAACGTTAGCAAAAATTTGGATTTGAATGAATAGTAATTTATTACTGTATTACAATTATTAACATTTTCTTTTCAATTAGATTTATCTGAAATCATTCACGAGTTCAGTAGTCACAAAGGATGGCAAAATGCGTTTTTTAAGTAATTTTTGTATCTAATTCATTGATTTGCCGATTATTTTCAAAATTATATCACAATCAATCAAAGTCACACATTATTTCTCAGAATCTGTCAGAATGTCAGTCGTACCTAAATATACAATTGATTGATGTCTTTTGGTGTAACTTTTTGGGAAAAAATAATAATTACTTTTTACCAACGGGGTCCAAAATTTTTTGCAATTGGTTTTCGTGGGGGGTGGGGGGGGGGGGGGATTGGTGGGTTAGGGGCCCGTAAGTTGCGACTGCCGGGGGGCCAGAAAATCCATAATCCGTCCCTGGTTTATTTCATATGTTGGCCCTGAAAAGGGCCGTTTGTGTTGGTTAGGTCAGGTCGTATAGACGCAAGGGTAGTAATGTTTGAAAAGAGCAAGGAGATTTGAGAAAGGTCGGTCGCGATTTAAACTAAAGCCTACTCGTTTGGGTCATGTACTTGATTTAGTATTTACATCAAAGTACTTTTTTGTATCTTTATTTTAAAAACAAGCACGACCTTTTGTACAAGCGATCAGGATAGTGTTTTCTTCAGTATTTTAGCACCTAACACATTTTCAGTTCTAAAAATGGAAATACAGGTTTCTATGATTTTAAAAAAGTTAATTTTCTCGGTTTTTCTATTTTTATTCAGAACCAAAATTGGGTTGATATATTCAAAGACTGTGTAAATGTAGATAATTATTGGGATTTAAAAACTGCCAAAGATCAGTTTGTGCCTTTTACAATTTTTAGTAAAAACAAGGTCACATCCGATTCTTGTTACGGATTTGCATAGAAAGAAGAAATTACTGTGGCTGAGACGTCACACAGATGTTTGTAGATGTTCTACAGGGGAAATTAACAACTAATAAAGGTTACAAAATTATATCTTTATTAACCAAATAATAAGATACTTTGTCCGCCTCCAACACCAATACTTAATGAAATAGCGCTCTCCCAATCACCAGCTGAACAACACAACTAAAACCTTTAACTATAAGATGGATAATTACTTACATAAATAGAAATAGATAACACAATAACACATTAGTGGCCCATAACATTTGTCTGAATTTTTTCCATAAAATAAAAAGTTATCTATGTACTAATTGTTGCGCTTCCGCGTTTGGTTGACGTGGCGACGGACGCTGGATCCATCGACGTTTACCATTACGTTATCCATACGGATAAGTAACCCTTTCAGCCATTTTGGTGTTCGCCGCCCTTGACCGATATTGCGCACCCAAACTGTATCTCCATGCTTGTACTTCGTCCCTTGCCTGACTTCAGGTGTGCGTTTTAGTGTTAATCGTCTTAATAATGACCAGCCCATTAACAGTTCTGCGGGAGATTTCCCGCCTTCTAAAGGTGTCGCGCGGTACCGGAACAATATTTATCTTAATTTCGTAACACCGTTTTTTAATATTGATTCTTTGACCGTCCGGACGGCCCTCTCTGCTAATCCATTGGATTGGGGGTGATAAGCAGCGGGACTTACTGTGTATTCGATACCCCATTCCGCAAGTTTGTCTTTAAACTCTTTGGTTGTAAATTGTGTCCCGCAATAAGGATGTAACCGTAAAAGGAAACCAAATCTACTAAATCCATTGAAATAATTTCAATAAAGTGGCCTTAGATGTGGTTGACGCCATCGTCTCTACTTCGATCCACTTGCTCCCATACCTATTAGAAGTAAGTGGTCCTGACCATTGGACGAGAAATAATCCACATGTACCCGCTCCCAAACGTTGCTGGTCAATTGTCAGTCACAAAATATTTGCGGCCTGGCGCTCTGGGTTTCACAGTTTGAAGACCACCAGCCGTGTAATCGAGCTAAGGATTTTATCTTAGAAGATCTTTTTGATGCAAGCGATGTAATTCATTGAAATACCTTCTACGAAGTGGTATTTTACTTTACTTTAATAGACTAGAAAGCCAGCAAGCTGGCTGGAAGGAGCCCGGGGGAAAAATCCTAGCCGAGACTATTACAAAGAACTATGTCAGTGAGCAGTAAGGAAACTAAAATTGTCTAAACTGCAAGGCGTGAGGCTAGCTCACTTTGTGGCTCGCCCCACGTAATAAAAAATGCAACTTAGCTACCACTAACAAAAATATAATATGAAGCAAATAATTTCATTATCAAGAACGTTTACAAGATATAAGATGCGATTACCGAATATTTATAAAAAATGCCCATGATGCACAACCAGATAAATAACAACGAATAGAGCCAAATAACAAATTTAGTTTCCTTCTATAGGTATTACCCCGTCGTCAAGCGGAATATCTCTTCCCAGTGAATTCTATGTGAATATGTAATATAGGTACTCCTTAGGCGGTAGGCCAGAGCGGGCTCCTTAAATACATGCAACTACTGTATTATAGTGTAGGTCAACTATAAAACATTTTGCAATCCACAGTGAGTATCGACTGCAATAGGACACAACACACTGCTTTGTGTAACTAAAATTCATTCTCCTGATCCACCCCCTAACATAGCAGAGTGAGTAACCTTATTGTAGATATACCCTTAGGAAGCACTGGGAGAGCAATCAGCTTATGGGGTAATACATTAGAAACCAACAGCTTATGTGTGAGTAAACATTGCCTTTCCTTATAGCCTACTAGTAAAACTTGGCAACCAACACGTTTTTCTATGACTGTGTATAACATATTAAGCCATATTTCATCATGAACACCAGCTGTTATTTTACCATTGCTTTTAATTTCGCGACAAAACAATGTCAAAAAACTAAATATATCGAATACCACACATAGAATCGATCTGAAATTTTGTAACGCGATTATGAACCACCAAAGCAATGTACTTGCAAAATTTCATCAAAATCGCCAGGCAGGAAGTGCCTTAACCTAGATAATTATCAGTCAGTATGTCAGTCAGTCAGTCAGTCAGTGTAATGTATCCTGAGATTTTTACAGAAAGTATCCCTGAGATTCTTACAGTAAGTATCCCGCTGTCAAGCGGGCTCCTAAGTTAATAAGTTAATAGATAATAGATACTTTACTTTGTCCGCCCCCAACACCAATACTTAAATCAAATGGCGCTCTCCCAATCACCAGCTGAACAACACAACTAAAACCTTTAACTATAAGATGGATAATTACTTACATAAATAGATAACATAATAACACATTAGTGGCCCATAACAGTAGATAAGCGCTAAGGCTGTAAAGAAGGCTATACATTGGGCTGCATGCATTCGAGAAAATAAACTTCTGTCCTGAGACCAAGGCGACCTTTACTAGTAAAGGTTGCCTTGCCTCAGACAGTTCCGAGGGCCATGTTTAAATATTATGTAAACTAGAAGCGGAAAGTTAAATCTGGCATATCCGCTCTTAAGATTAATAGTAAAATTATTATCGATGATATCACGAGAGCAAGCAAACATATTTTATACGAGATAATAACAGTTCCTTATTTACCCAGAAAAGTTCAGTAAAATGTTAATAAATGTTCTATTGATTTTACTCCAGATGCTAATTATTGAGTGCTTATCCAACTATAGATGGGAAATTGAGTAGAACTCCAGATGGAGTACCCAGTTATATTTTTGCTAAACTTCCAAGGTGCTTATCTATTCCAATACCAATTGTTTTTAATGTATCTTTCTGTGCAAGAGCTTTGCCTACAATATGGCGCACTGTCTTAATTATACCGTTGTTAAAAAAAAGATGATCATACTAAATCCCTATAATTATAGACCTGTCTATATATATAGGCCTGTCTATATATATAGACAGGTCTATATATATAGACAGGCCTATATATATAGACAGGCCTATATATATAGACAGGCCTATATATATAGACCTGTCTATATATATAGGCCTGTCTATATATATAGGCCTGTCTATATATATAGACAGGTCTATATATATAGACCTGTCTATATATATAGGCCTGTCTATATATATAGGCCTGTCTATATATATAGACCTGTCTATATATATAGGCCTGTCTATATATATAGGCCTGTCTATATATATAGACCTGTCTATATATATAGGCCTGTCTATATATATAGACCTGTCTATATATATAGGCCTGTCTATATATATAGGCCTGTCTATATATATAGACCTGTCTATATATATAGGCCTGTCTATATATATAGACCTGTCTATATATATAGGCCTGTCTATATATATAGGCCTGTCTATATATATAGACCTGTCTATATATATAGGCCTGTCTATATATATAGACCTGTCTATATATATAGGCCTGTCTATATATATAGGCCTGTCTATATATATAGACCTGTCTATATATATAGGCCTGTCTATATATATAGACCTGTCTATATATATAGGCCTGTCTCCCTTACGTGTGCCAGTTGTAAAATTATGGAGTTCTGCATTAAGAATTAAATCTTAGATTATCTGCGTGCAAATAATATAATAAGTAGGGCGCATCGTGGTTTTGTGTGTAGCACATGTACACAACTGTTCGAGTGCACCAATAATTGGTTCAAATTATTAGATGATCGTAAGGAAGTAAGATATAATATTAAAATATATGTTGACTGTGCAAAGGCATTCGATTCTGTAGTTCATTCAAAGTTAATTTGTAAACTTTTAAGTTACGGTATTAGTTGTCAACTAATGTTATATCTGGTACTGTACAAGGTAGTGTTTTGGGTCCGTTATTGTTTTTACTTTATGTTAACGAGTTGCCGGAAGTACTAAGTAGTAATTATATCAGTTGTAAATAATTCTTTGCAGACGACGTGAAATTGTACTGTAACTCTTCATGGACTCAGCTGTGGCAGATTAAAATTGCAGCGCAGAAAAATATTCGGTGCTTCATATCAACAGTACAGGCAGAATAGATTGGAATTCCCGTAATGAATATCATCTCGATGGTACAAAATTGAGGCATGATACATCGTGTAGGGATCTTAGTGTAACTATATGTTGTGATTTAAAGTTTAATTTGTATTTTCTGGAGCAGGTAAAGAGGGATACAAAATAGTTAATATAATATTTATATGTTTCCCCCTTCATACTGGTAATTTAAACGCAATTCTTACTGCCTATAAGTCCTACGTGTGCACCATATTCTAGAATACTGTAGCTCACCTTTTTGACTTCGGTACAAATATTGACTTACAATATTTTTCATCAACTTGTTGATTAACCAATTTTTTTACGTTTGCTAATACGGTGTGGTGCAATAGAGGGCGGCACTCTTATAAACCTTTTAAACGTTTTCCAGACTGGAGATAAGCAGTATTCTATTTCAAATCGTGTGTAGTTGGGGAACGAAATACCGTCAGAAGTCGCAAGTCGTCATGGTAGTCAATGATAATGTTTTTAAGAACAGTTAAAGATCTTTCTTTACCTTACTGATAATTTAATAGATTTTTAGACTATTATTTACATTAATTAAGTTTAATTAACTACTGTACTAAATTACATTTGTATAACTATATGTCACAATGTGTTCATAATCAGGATATGTTTTGGTTTTCCTTTTTACGTAATTTTTAAGTGCAATTGTTGCCCGTAAGTGTTCTCGTAACCTGGGTTATGTTCTCCCATTTATTTAATTTATAATTTTCAATGCTTATTGATTAATAAAAGAGTGTATTTTTATTATTATATTATTAATAAATGTCTCAAACCGCGTTCCAGAACGTGCAGTTCGTTTCTCAGTTTGTGATGCATGAGGATGTCGGTTTCCTTACACCACACGCCTTCCGCGGTGTCGACAAGTGGTGTAAATGTCATCCTCGTCGACTCGCACACATCACGGTAATGCTGCTTCTTAGCGCGGACTCTCTGCTCGAGACGCCACCCTCTGGTTGGTCCAGATACCACGCTCCACGTGGTTCGCGCGAACTCCCCCAATGGGTACTCCCTGTTGGTCGAGGTGCCCATTCACGCGTATCACCTCCTGCTCGACAGAAGATGGACCGACCACTGCTGAGATTAAATATCTAAGAACCTCCCTAACCTCGTTGTGGCGCTTGATAAAATGGTTACATGGTTACATCTTTATCGTTGAGTCAGAACGAGTGTTGATCGCTCTCAGTAAAGTTGTACGTAGTGTAATTACGTTTTATATTGGTTTTAGGTTAGCGTAGTGTAATATTGTATTTGTAACCAAGTAACATAAAGGACCCCCTTGGAAATAAGCTGCAAAGATTTAGGGGTAATCATATCTCGCCGTTCATATTTTGTTATTCCATTTGGACTGATGGGAAAGCCTCCCATCCCGGAGCGAAACGGATCCGCTGACTGATTGCATGCGAAATCTAGGTCTCCAGTAGACTTTATGAAATTGTACGTTAATTAATATCAGTATTATTGAGTAATTTTAAATACGTATTACAAATACATAATTAATAACTTGTTTCATAATTAGAAGTAGAATAAGTTTTATGATAGATGTAGAATGTCACTGTTTTTCGGTTTACATAGTTTACCGTGTTTCATCCGTTTATCTATGTGCGGCATATATCCATTGTCAACTTGTTTATTGGGATTCATGTTATAGTTACTGTGGCAACACAACACTGTTTTCAGAACGCATTCAATGCTGGATCAGTCCAAGAACAGTTACTAAGTGTATAATAACAAACACCTAGCCTATATAGCAACTAACATCTTGTTACCAACCTTATCTTGTCTGTCCGTCTGCACGCCGAACTCGCCTCCCCATCCGACTTTGTAATCTTTCTGACTGGTGTGCTTCTCCACCTTGGCCTTGTACTCCCAACCCTCTGAGGTTTTATCAACCTTGTCTGTCTCTACCCCGAACTCCCCCCCGTATCCGTAGGAGGCCTTGGGGCCGGCGTCGTATGAGGCTTTACGGATGCGAACATCGTCGCCAGTAACCTGGTCCCGGAGCTCGTTGATACTGAATGAAATAGTTACACAATAGATATCAAACTCAATAACAGTTGATATATATTACTTTGGTTATATATATTATAACTGAGGGGGGGAAGTAAGGGGATAAGGGGGGTAGAAGGGAAGGGAAGGGAGGGGATAAGGGAGGTGAGAAGGGAAGGGAAGGGAAGGGAGGGGAGAAGGGAGGTGAGAAGGGAGGGGAGAAGGGAGGGGAGAAGGGTGGGGAGAAGGGAAGGGAGGGGAGAAGGGAAGGGAAGGGAGGGGATAAGGGAGGTGAGAAGGGAGTGGAGGGGGGAAGGGGGGGGGAGGGGGGAAGGGATGGGGGAAGGGAGGGGGGAAGGGAGGGGACAAGGGAGGGGAGAAGGGTGGGGAGAAGGGAGGGGATAAGGGAGGTGAGAAGGGAGGGGAGAAGGGAGGGGAGAAGGGAAGGGAAGGGAGAAGGGAGGGGAGAAGGGAGGGGAGAAGGGTGGGGAAAGGGGAGGGGAGAAGGGAGGGGAGAAAGGAGGGGAGAAGGGAGGGGAGAAGGGAGGGGAGAAGGGAGGGGAGAAGGGTGGGGAGAAGGGAAGGGAGAAGGGAAGGGAGAAGGGAAGGGAGAAGGGATGTGAGAAGGGAGGGGAGAAGGGAGGGGAGAAGGGAGGGGAGAAGGGAGGGGAGAAGGGAGGGGAGAAGGGAGGGGAGAAGGGAGGGGAGAAGGGAGGGGAGAAGGGAGGGGAGAAGGTAAGGGAGAAGGGAGGGGGGAAGGGAGGGGGGAAGGGAGGGGAGAAGGGTGGGGAAATGGGAGGGGAGAAGGGAGGGGAGAAGGGTGGGGAAATGGGAGGGGAGAAGGGAGGGGAGAAGGGAGGGGGGAAGGGAGGGAAGAAGGGAGGGGAGAAGGGGGATAAGGGTGGGGAGAAGGGTGGGGAGAAGGGAGGGGAGAAGGGAAGGGAAGGGAGAAGGGAGGGGAGAAGGGAAGGGAGAAGGGTGGGGAAATGGGAGGGGAGAAGGGAGGGGAGAAGGGTGGGGAAATGGGAGGGGAGAAGGGAGGGGAGAAGGGAGGGGGGAAGGGAGGGAAGAAGGGAGGGGAGAAGGGGAGAAGGGAGGGGAGAAGGGAAGGGAAGGGAGAAGGGAGGGGAGAAGGGGGGGGAGAAGGGTGGGGAAATGGGAGGGGAGAAGGGAGGGGAGAAGGGTGGGGAAATGGGAGGGGAGAAGGGAGGGGAGAAGGGAGGGGGGAAGGGAGGGAAGAAGGGAGGGGAGAAGGGGGAGAAGGGTGGGGAGAAGGGAGGGGAGAAGGGAAGGGAAGGGAGAAGGGAGGGGAGAAGGTAAGGGAGAAGGGAGGGGAGAAGGGAGGGGAAATGGGAGGGGAGAAGGGAGGGGAGAAGGGTGGGGAAATGGGAGGGGAGAAGGGAGGGGAGAAGGGAGGGGGGAAGGGAGGGAAGAAGGGAGGGGAGAAGGGTGGGGAGAAGGGTGGGGAGAAGGGAGGGGAAGGGAGAAGGGAGGGGAGAAGGGAAGGGAGAAGGGAAGGGAGAAGGGAGGGGAGAAGGGTGGGGAAAGGGGAGGTGAGAATGGAGGGGAGAAGGGAGGGGAGAAGGGAGGGAGAGGGGAAGGGAAGGTAGGGGAGAAGGGAGGGGAGAATGGAGGGGAGAAGGGAGGGGAGAAGGGAGGGGAGATTGATTGATTGATTGTTTATTGTCTTCACATTAACTGTTACATAACTAACATCGGTAATATGCACTAAACAAGATACAAAATGAGACGTACAAATCAAAATATCTACCGTCACCCTCAAAATAAGACAGCACATTATCATACAAAAATATTACAGATGTTTATATAGACAACATTATATCCGTGTGAGGACCAGATGTAATACATAGTAGAGTAACATATATTTATATTCCCAACAAACACACATAATACTAACTAAGTATATCAAACATTACATATATCGGGGGGGGGGGGGGGGGGGCTGTTTACTCAATCGAATACATTATCTAATTTTGAGATAAATTTTGCTATTTTGGCTTGGTTATCCAGACAGAACATCTCAGTCATAGATAACCAAGACAGGGGGGCGCATTCTCGTCTTAACGTCCTTGTCATAGGACAATCTACAACTATATGGGCTTCGGTCTGAATCCCACCACATCCACAAACTCGGTCCTCGGGTTTAGCCCTCTTCCATCTCATCCGTTCTACTGGGAAGTTATGGCTATCCAGCCGAAAACGGGTCCAGGGGATGCGATGACGTTCGGGAACTGAGGGGTCACAATAGAGCTGGGGGGAAGTTAAGTCCGGGTTCATTAGCTTGAACAGGTGGCGTTTCGTACTCGTTGAAAGTGAAACGTTTTTCTTGACGAGTCGGGAACCTTCGTCTATAACATTACGCTGTTCTGATTTCAAAGAATCTATTTTCGCGGACATCGATGTGTTACCATCTTTCGCTATTTCTATTGCGACAGCAAGAGGGGAGTCTTCAATAACCTTGAATTTAGTAAGGAACTTTCGTTGTCTCTCACGTACCAACGATTTCAAGTCAGGGATTCCCGCTTCAATGAGACATATGTCTCCACACGTGGTGGGTCTAACACCTAGCAAACTCCTTACCATTGACATATAGAGCCTCGACGTCATTCAGATTAGCACCTAACCACGTTTCGCAACCATATGTTATTGCTGACACAACTGCTGCATTGAACAATTGTTTTTTAATCATAAACGGAATGTCCGGGTTTTTCATTAGAAATGAACTGTACTTAAGCCG
Organism: Nemertoderma westbladi; assembly: GCA_032718475.1. Lineage (NCBI taxonomy): Eukaryota > Metazoa > Xenacoelomorpha > Nemertodermatida > Nemertodermatidae > Nemertoderma > Nemertoderma westbladi. The sequence goes on along the minus strand of JAUCBJ010002948.1, from coordinate 29,354 downwards.
ATGGCATTGTTTCTCAGATGCATGGAGGGATACTGCAGTTGATACTAAACCATCACTGGTGATTGGTGAGCCAAGATAAATATATGATGAAGTATGTTTTATGGTATACTCTTCCAGAATGATATCTTCCCTACCACTCAGAGTGCCGTTTATCACCATAAACATCGATTTCTTCTCGTTCAATGTCATACCAGAAGACTTGCAAAAATTAATTAGTATATCCAGCTTGGCCAAAGCGGCCAATCTATTTGTCGCAAGCACCGCTGTGTCATCCATTAGTAAAACAGAATGTAGCAACTTTAGCCAACTATCGGGGGTGAGGGAACGTAGGGCACGGACAAATACATCTATTAGCAACGTAAACAAATATCCACTGGCAGGGGAACCTTGACGGAGCCCTTTATTAAATGATACTATAGCAGATCCAATCAGTGCATGTGTTCCTTTGTAAATTGATTGCAATGCACGGAGCATTCTGCCACCGCAACCTCTGTCAAGTAATATCTGGAACAAGTAATTTCTATTGACGATATCGTATGCAGTTTTGAAATCTATGAATACCAAAAACAGGGTCTTATTAGTTTCTCTGGCATAGTTACACAGGAGGCGGAGTGCTAAGATCTGTTCTAAACAGCCTCTTCCTTTACATGAACCGGCTTGCTCAGGGAGAGGTCTCAACCAGGATTGTAGTCTGAAAGTAAGTATAGCGTCATAGAGCTTAGCTAGAGAATTTATAATACTTATACCGCGGTAATTCGAGCATATCAACTTATTTCCTTTCTTAAACACAGACACAAATCGTGTGTAACACCAGTTCAAAGGATATAGCCCCGAGGTAAACACACAATTTAGTATAAAAACAATAGTTAAAAGCCATTGGACAGGTAAGGCTTTTAGGTAATCTGCAGAAATACCATCAGGGCCACAAGCTCTCCCGCGTCGCAGGTTGGATGCAGCGTTATAGACCTCGTTAATTGTTATGTCATCGTCAAGTAATGGTATATTTATGTCTGAGACAACTACTACTACTACTAGGATCGGCATGCTGCATTGCAGCTGCATTTTTAAGAATGCTGTGCCGGCTTGTCAACAAAATTGCACCGCCACAACTCCCTATCACCCATGACATTTGCTAGATCATCCGCATCTTTAAGGCCAGTGTCCTTTAAGATGCGTCTCAAGAAAGTCATGGGCTGTCCACCATGCTTATTCACTCCATGAGGCTGCCAAAGTACAAGATTATGCACTGGCTGGTCCTCACGGCGAAAGCAATGTCCTGCAAAGCGGAGGCGATTTTGTTCTATGTCAAGCTTGGGGGAACCAATGGGACACCTCCAATGTTATATAGTGTCTGGTTGGAGATGTGTGCATTGTACTTGACACAATGAACCCGGCGTAGCATTCTTGTGAATGTGCCATCCAGAGATTTGGTGTCCTCAGCAGTTAGAGCCCAGCATGGACTCCCGTAGAGGAGTACTGGAACTACTGCTGCTCTAAATAATCGGACCTTAAGTTTCCGATTAATTCTCGGTGACTTCCAAATCCTGGAAAGCCTATTCAAGGCTGCCCATGCCTTTCCCTTACGTATTCGAAGGTCCTCACCTGACTTCCGGATCCATGATCCCAGGTAACAGAAGTCGTCCACATGCTCAAGCATACCATCCTTTGAGCTTATGCTCATCCGATCAGAGACTTGCTGAGGACTTTCAAAGTTAACGGTCAGAATTTTGGTCTTTCTGGAGTTAATAAAAAGACCAACACTAGAAGCAGCATGTTCTAATGAGCTGAGGAGCCGTTGGGCTCCATCTAATGATTCTGAGAGTACTCCTAAGTCATCAGCAAAGTCTAGATCAGTTAGGTACTTGGCAGGATTTCCTCGACTTCTGGAGCCAGTAGGTGGAGTTATCATCACCCCATCATCATTATGATGATCTAAGGACATGCGTAGAACATAGTCAACCACAATAATGAACAAGAATGGTGCAAGTGTGTCTCCTTGGAGGACGCCCCATAACACTTCAAATGGTTTCATGTCACCTTCAACAGTAGACACAAATGTTGTCGAACCATCGTATACTGATCTGATTGCTGCAATAATTTCATCAGGAATCCCATATAATGAAAGTATGCTGAACATACGTGAACGAGAGACTGAATCAAAGGCCTTGAAGAAGTCAACAAAGATAACAGCCAGATGCCTGTCTTTCTTTTTTGGTAATTCTTCAATTATCCTTCTAAGTGCCAAAATGGGCTCCATGGTCCCACGACCTTTATGGAACCCATTCTGATTTCCACGGAGCAGTCTCTCAATGGGATCCCTGATGCGATTTAATAGAATCCTATTGTATAGCTTTGCAGCAATCGAGATCAATGAGATTCCCCGAAAAGAACCTTCTGTCTGAGACAATCTCCCGTTCAACAAATGTGTAGTCATTAAGTAGCTTTGAATAGTGTGCGGCAAACTCATCGTCAGTAGGAGTACCGGATTCTTGGTCAGATAAGACTTCTCCATTCCAGTCGATGTCTGCCCAAAGGCGTTTTGGGTCATTATTGGTTGCGAGACGCGCCCATCGACTCTTCGTTGATCCGAATCCTGCCGTCACTGGCTCCTGTGTTACATAATTCGAGGTACGTTTTGAGTTAGATATGTATTTGTAAATATTTAGTGAGAAATCACCGCACATTGCATCAATATCAGACTGGGCAGTTTGTATAATGGGTTGGTAAATGGTAGAGGGGCGAGCCATGCAGTGAGCATAGCTCGGAGGAATAGCTAACTCTAACAACGACTTAAACTTATCAAGTGAAGCGCAGTTGGGTTTAATTCCCTTAACACAATTCACCGTTGGGGGTCCAGATATTGCATCTGAGGCATTCAAAAGCTCATCGCCCAAACATTTCGCTCGGTTGAGTAGTTGTGATGACGTTATATTTGTTGCAACAACAGTTACGCTGATCGGAGCATGGTCAGTGGGGAGTCGTAAATCTCTGTCCACATTCATGCATTTAATAGCTGAGGGGACTTTAGATACCTCGTTAACCGGGGATACTAAATAATCTAGAGCAGAACCCCATTTATCTTTTATCCTAAACGTGAGACCACCCTGATAAAGGGATGAATGAGTTGATAAGCCGTTTAAAATTATACACCCAGTGTCATGACAAATGCGTTTGAAAATTTTCCCATGAGAGTTTATTGTCTGGTCGGGCCATGGTTGGTATTTCCAACCATTGTCCAAAGCAAATGCTGGGCAAATGCTGGAGAAGGGAGGGGAGAAGGGAGGGGAGAAGGGGGAGAAGGGTGGGGAGAAGGGTGGGGAAAGGGGAGGGGAGAAGGGAGGGGAGAAGGGAGGGGAGAAGGGAGGGGGGAAGGGAGGGAAGAAGGGAGGGGAGAAGGGAAGGTAGAGGGAAAGGGATGGGAGAAGGGAGGGGAGAATGGAGGGGAGAAGGGAGGGAGAGGGGAGGGGAGAAGGGGAGGGAGAGGGGAAGGGAAGGGAGGGGATAAGGGAGGGGAGAAGGGAGGGGAGAAGGGAGGGGAGAAGGAGGGGAGAAGGGATGGGAGAAGGGAGGGGAGAAGGGAGGGGAGAAGGGAGGGGAGAAGGGAGGGGAGAAGGGAGGGGAGAAGGGAGGGGAGAAGGGAGGGGAGAAGGGAGGGGAGAAGGGGGAGAAGGGCGGGGAGAAGGGAGGGGATAAGGGAGGGGAGAAGGGGGAGAAGGGTGGGGAGAAGGGGGGAAGGGTGGGGAGAAGGGAGGGGAGAAGGAAGGGGATAATGGAGGGGAGAAGGGAGGGTAGAAGGGTGGGGATTAGGGAGGTGAGAAGGGAGGGGAGAAGGGGGGGGGGAAGGGAGGGGAGAATGGAGGGGAGAAGGGGGAGAAGGGTGGGGAGAAGGGAGGGGAGAAGGGAGGGGATAAGGGAGGGGATAAGGGAGTGGAGAAGGGGGAGAAGGGTGGGGGGAAGGGTGGGGAGAAGGAAGGGGAGAAGGAAGGGGATAATGGAGGGGAGAAGGGAGGGGTGAAGGAAGGGGAGAAGGGGGGGGGGGGGGGGTGGGAGAAGCGAGTGCTATTTGTCAATAACTCTCCATATCTATTGAGGCTACTTACTTTATATCGCCTTGACGACCTGACCCTTCCACAGTTTTCGATCCCCATCTTTGTTCCTTTTCCGTTAAATCATTCTGAAACAAACAGATATATTATATTTGGTGGGTTAGAGGGTTAACCCTAAGTAAAGATAAGTTACACCAAGACGAAACCTCGGAGACAACCAGAAGGATCTTGGCTGTTACCTCCTATAACTGTATAAGGCGGGCCAGTCACCAAACTACATCCGTAACTACCAACCACCAACAGAACCGAATACTACCCCAGCAGAAGTTAAGTTCCCACTAACTTCTGCTGGGTTGGAGAAAATCTTAGTCGTGTTTAGGAAGGGTGCGAAATTTCTACAGCTTTTACTCGGATTTGAACCTGCGCCGCGCCGCCCAACACCAAACCAAACAATATACCGGTAGCGAAAGATATCTGGCACTGAATTGTGCATTTCGGGTTTGCGATGATTGCATGACTTAACAGGCCTAAATCAAACAGAATGAAAACCATATCAATAAGGAAGTGTGTTCGTTCATGTATAACGATAAATTTCAACCGACATGGTGGTCAAAACTAACTTTCAAACTGCAGACTATATATATATACTGATATACCTATCTGTATCTAAACTAACTAGAATAATGTTGTCAAATCAATCTGTCAATTCGTAAAATCGATATGAACTGACTTGCGGCCCAGGCAGCCGGGACAGTCCCCTCATGAGTCGAGCCTGGCCATAATTCGGAAGCCTGGAACGAACCATAGGCAGTTGATACTTGCTGCATTGATATTTCGGAAGGAATGACCAAATAAAACGCGAAAAATAAACAGTGTAACACGATATCGGGAAAGTTTGTAGAACTGCCTGACTTACAAAGCGGAACTTACCACAAAATTAGGGATTTACAAAGCGGAACTTACCACAAAATTAGGGATTTACAAAGCGGAACTTACCACAAAATTAGAGACTTACAAAGCGGAACTTACCACAAAATTAGGGATTTACAAAGCGGAACTTACCACAAAATTAGGGATTTACAAAGCGGAACTTACCACAAAATTTGGGATTTACAAAGCAGAACTTACCACAAAATTAGGGATTTACAAAGCGGAACTTACCACAAAATTATGGATTTACAGATTTAGGCCTACAAAGCGGAACTTACCACAAAATTAGGATCAGTATCCCAATCGTCATCATCATCAACTGGTGGTGGAGCGACTTTTCCCGTTTGAGATTTCCACATAATTCAACACTTCCTACAGTCCTACAGTCTGCTGGTCTGTCAGTCAGTACGCAGTATGTACAGGCAGTCAGGTTGCAGGTAGTAGGCTCAGGCTAAGAGGATACAATCATACATCAGTTCAGGCAGTCAGGACTGCAGGATGTAATTCACTGCTAGTAGTTTCAGCGTTAGGCGATGTTGTACTACAGGTATTGTTGCTCTGTTACCGGTAACACCAGTAAGTTAAGTTTGTTGTAATGCGGCAGTTCCTGCTGTGCGGACAGGCTGACAGTTGCACTGCCTGACTGCGCTCTGTACCATGGCCTACTATCTGACTATACTGTATATACGGCCTAACAGGTTGTCGATTTGGCCTAGAAAAAAGAGGCCATTGCGTTTCTTCCGTATAGCATCGTTTGAATGGAATTATTGTACTGCCTTGGGGTAAAAAACGTTGCAGAATTAGTTTACAATTAGAGGACAATTCAGGATTAGAGTACAACGAAAACACAATTAACCTCAAGACTAGACTGTATTTTTACTATGTTACTCTTTATTTACAGAGGCAATCTATGGATGTCTAAAATGGCTGAGTCACATAGTGTGCGAAAATAATTAACATAAGTTAACTTCTATTTTCAGATATTACCCACCCAGAGAAGTTATTTGCCCGCTTTTTAATAGTGGAATAGTTACACGACAAAATAACTGCTGGTTGGGTGATAAATGACACAGATTAGGATACAGCTATCTGTATATTAGAATACAGATAGCCAGATAGGGGGGGGGGGGGGGGGGGGGGGGGACTGGACGTAATAAATTAATTTGCCAAGGCGGATTTTGCGTCGAGTTCCCCCCTGTCTCTATATTTTCCAGTTATATAGCAAATTATATAAACAATAATCACCCAGTTACTAGTTTGACTCTTAGAGACAATAAAAAACAAAATAAAAATAAAACCGTGACATCATGTATGAACCACCCCTAACTCCCTAAATAATATCTATTATCTAGTATTCAATACGCAATTATTTAACTCTATTACATCAACTTTGACCGCTGTCGTTGTTTAAATGTGACAATGCTTTGCACACGACGCTCGTGAGTCAACTCACGTTGTGCGTTGTTGAAGTATATGTTAACGATGGTGCGGTTGAAAACTGTAATGCGGGATTTGTGAGTATCACAGAACAATAAATCGGTTTGTACACCATACATCTCCATAAAGCGCATTGCGGCAAGTCTGATTGGGACACCCGAATTTATTAGTAGCGATTCGCTGTAATCTAGACGAGCAAAGACATCTGCCAGAGACTCAACGAATGACTTAGAAGGTATTATCAAGCCGCCTCGATATAATATAGATATGTATAGGATGACGATGATGTACAGTTTTCATCACGAACGGCGACGCTTTTAAATAATGGACAATCACCACACACTTCGACCGATTTCCCGCGCATTTTCCTAATGAGAAAACCTCCAACATGTTCCACAACTTCCACAGTATCCTCCGACAGCCCCGACATGATTATGGAATCACAGTTGTCTTCTAGACTTTTATCTAGTTCCGTTAGATCGATTGGCTGAGTATTCAGGCTGGAGTCAAGCCAAAAGTCTATGTCGGCATCGATTAGATGACGTGTTCGTAATATACGCTCAGAGTTCAGTACCTCACGTAGCCCAACAAGGAAACGACCGCCACTCATTTTTGTCGGTACTGACTATATCGCTACTCTAATGGGTCGGAACTGAACCTTGAAACACACACGTATAGTAAGATCTTTTTTTTATTTTTTTTATTCTTTCTTTTCGTACATTATAACGTGGGCAAACACATATAAGTACAGCTTTGTTGTTCTGACATTCGCAATACATTCTGGGTGGTCTGTCGGTCTGTCTGTGCCATTTTTAAATGCCCATTCCGCCGCTATTATTAAATCAACGATATTTAATAAAATAACGAAGTTCAACACCACAGTCTTAGTCCCACAGTCTCAGTCCCACAGTCTTAGTCCCACAGTCTTAGACCCACAGTCTTAGTCCCACAGTCTTAGTCCCACAGTCTTAGTCCCACAGTCTTAGTGCCACAGTCTTAGTCCCACAGTCTTAGTCCCACAGTCTTAGTCCCACAGTCTTAGTTCCACAGTCTTAGTTCCACAGTCTTAGTCCCACAGTCTTAGTCCCACAGTCTTAGTCCCACAGTCTTAGTCCCAGAGTCTTAGTCCCACAGTCTTAGTCACACAGTCTTAGTCCCACAGTCTTAGTCCCACAGTCTTAGACACAGTCTTAGTCCCACAGTCTTAGACACAGTCTTAGTCCCACAGTCTTAGTCCCACAGTCTTAGTCCCACAGTCTTAGTCCTACAGTCTTAGTCCCACAGTCTTAGTCCCACAGTCTTAGACCCACAGTCTTAGTCCCACAGTCTTAGACCCACAGTCTTAGTCCCACAGTCTTAGTCCCACAGTCTTAGTCCCACAGTCTTAGTCCCACAGTGTTTAGTCCCACAGTCTTAGTCCCACAGTCTTAGTCCCACAGTCTTAGTCCCACAGTCTTAGTCCCACAGTCTTAGTCCCACAGTCTTAGTCCCACAGTCTTAGTCCCACAGTCTTAGTCCCACAGTCTTAGTCCCACACAGTCTTAGTCCCACAGTCTTAGTCCCACAGTCTTAGTCCCACAGTCTTAGTCCCACAGTCTTAGTCCCACAGTCTTAGTCCCACAGTCTTAGTCCCACAGTCTTAGTCCCACAGTCTTAGTCCCACAGTCTTAGTCCCACAGTCTTAGTCCCACAGTCTTAATCCCACAGTCTTAGTCCCACAGTCTTAGTCCCACAGTCTTAGACCCACAGTCTTAGTCCCACAGTCTTAGTCCCAATTGGTCCCCCCTATCTTGAGACTTGAACACAGAGCCGCGTCCGTTTTACATGGCATTATTTTCGCCGTGAGGACACAATATTGTACTTTGGATAAATATTATTTTGTCACTCTTATTGAAAATATGCCTGGTGAATAGCCCATGACTATCTTGAGACGCTAAAGTACCTACTGTATAGTATAACTAAAACTACTACGATTACGTACGAAACTTTAGCAAATATGCTGTTCTGTTTTTTCTCACGAGCATTCTGTATCGCTCAGTTCTGCTCCACTAAACTCCTGTAAATTATGTAAACTTAAATAATATTAGACAACAAGTGATTTTACAGGTACAGTTGAATTTCAGTCCATTGAAAATAATGATAAAAATTGTTTAACTTTTTTTATTTTGTCTTTATTCAATAAAACATAGGATAAATAAAACAATTAAAATAACACGGCGCTAAAGATTTTCCCAAATTTTTTATACTTGTACGTCTAAAGGAACATCTCACATCAGAGTCTATGCAGTCTAGGAAAGTCGAAATTCAGTTTAGATGGGGTCTAGGAATGGGCTCATCTGATTGGCTATTATAGAACCTCATTAAAACTCTAGAATTCTAAAACGAAATTTCTCAATTCTAGAAAAAATTATTTAGCTTGGTTTAAGGTTGTAAGGTAGCGGCTAATTCAAAAGTCAATTATATTTGCGCTAATAACCGTATCTCAGTTGGTGTTGGATTGGCTAAATTAGGTTTATTTAGAAGGGTTACTAAATTATTTATCATGTTGGATATTTAATTATCCAAAATATATAAACTAATAAACAGTTTGTAATGTTTTTATATATTTTATATAAAACATAATTTTTATATTTATTTATATTCAACGTATTCTTACTGATATACTTTAGTTATAAACTTACGAATGGCAACTTTATTATAATATTATTATAAATAAGTAAATAAATGCTACTTTATGTTTCTGCGGGTTCAGCTAGTTCTACAATAGTATCAATGCTGCGTTCCTTAGCAACAATATCGGTTTCCAACGCAACTGTATCAATAAGTTGCGGGTTATTATCCGTTCCATCGGTTCCAGCCACGACCAACTCAGTCTTCTCGTCACTGGTTACCTCGGCAACGGACGGCGGAGTTGGCGGCCGTGTCTCAAACAGCTGTTTCTCTCTAACCAACTCGTTGGCTAATTCTTTGAGTGCCTCCGACGGTATCAGGTTGTCTACAAGATGCCACCGGCCCGGGGTGAAGGACACAGGGAGGGAGAAGGAGATACCAGAAGGAAGGTCGTAGGACGAACCGTCCGTAACCACGACAACCGAGAACATCTGGCCCTCCGGAGCCCCGCAGAACCACCGATGGAGGAGTTTCGCGACGCTGAAAGCGAAAGCGCTGCCCGCGGGGCGGCGGAGGAGCGAGGCTTCGAGCTGCGGGCGGGTCGTCACGGATTCGACGAATCCGGACTCCAACCAGCCGGGGTCGTGGACCATCTGGTCGAGGGGTCTGTAGAACCCGGGGGGTCCCGTAACCGCGGAGTCTAGTCGGTAGACCTTGGCGTGGCTCGCGTCGTACCTGCCGCGCGGACCGCCCCAGACAAGCACGTCGGTTATATCCGACGGATTCACCGACAATCTATCCGACAGAACCGACCGCATCAGCTGCTCGGAGTGGGTCGACAACCCGATTATATCGTCTCCCCCCAACCCCGGTAGACTTTCCTGCAACTGTTTGACCAGGAAGTTTACCGGGCCGTCCATCGCGACTACAATACGGCACCCCTTGGCGGCCCCGTTGTGTATAGCTTCCACATGGCCCTGTAGACCCCCCCAGATCCGCTGTAACCAGCTGTGAGTCTGCTGCGGCTCGTAGTCAATGTTCGCATCGCGTTCCTCTACTCTATCGAGAAGTACGACAATCTGCGTGTCGGACATAGCGTCCGAGAGCGACGACGTAGCGCGTATGGAATGCAGCAACGGACTAGCTAAATCCACCGCCTCCATACAGACACCATGTAACCCTGGCAACGAGTCATCTGGAGCCACCAACGTTAAACTGACATCGCGATCCCTACCGAATGCGTCTCCGTTGCTGATCAAATAAACGAGATGATAAACCGACGGATTCTCCGCCCCGGTTATTGTGACCCGCAGTGGATCTATTAAACTCCCTTCGTATTTCTCTTTCGCCATATCAACTGCTTTCCTCGCCATATTCTCTCCGGCAACGTTTATCATCTCAACGCTTTTCAATGATGACGTCATATTGTAGTATGAGTAGATGTACTCCTCGAAGGCCCCAGAGTTCCCAACTAATACTCCCCGGCCCCCCCTGTCTACTAATTCTCGCCACACTATCGGTGACTCATTGTGAACCCATTGGTTCTCCTTACATACTCCGGCCAACCACGCCTCCCATTCGTTCGGTTCTATAACAATCTTATGAAGGTTAAACTCGTCGACATTTAGTTTAAGGGAGTCAGCTAATAGTTCGGCCCGCGCGTAGTACGGACAATCGGCTCGGCCTGCCACCACAAACTTAGCCATATGGCATGGAGTACAGTTAATCTTACTGGTGATGTACCTAATATGTACCGATTAATTGTGCGGAGTTATTGTGTTTATTTATTATTAACAGAGATTACAAGGACGCCCAATTATCTCGAATAGAATAAGAATTAGTACCGGTAACCATCTTAGTATTTAACAAACTGAATATATTGATAGCCTTATTTTGGTGCAGCATCATAAGCCGATATCAGTACCGGTATCTAGGCTGTACCGCATCAGTTACTTATCAGTATACTTTTGAGTTGAATTGTATATGGTGTTGCTAGGTAACGTTAATCATGTTAGCCAATCGAATGTTATTTATTTAATTAGTTTAATGATTATGGCCAACTAAAATAATTATTTTAGTAGATCAGGGTGGTTTTAATAAATTACTAGAATACTAATTTGTTAATTAACTATTTAATGCATTTTAAATTGAGTAGAACTTAATTTCACTCCAGTCCGAGTGAAATTATTTTAATAATAGACATATTTATTGTGATTGTGATAACCAAAATACTGTACTTCAGCAACAATGTGACGTCACGAATAAGACAAAAACTTAATAAATAAGAAATATTTACGGGATGCATTGAAAGATATATAAATAAACAATAAACCTCAATCCGTTTATTAATCTATCGCTTATAATAAAAACCAGAGATGGTCAGGTCATTCATTATCTGTATAATATAAATAACAACCAGAATATTAAAACACAAATGTAACAACAAAGCAGGTCCAGATAATGATAGCAGACACCATGATGGCCAGGAATAAAGCCCTATTTCAGCTACACCACCCCCCCCCCCCCCCCCACCTTTATTTTTCTACAAAGATTGAAATGATGATATACTGCAGTTTGTCGATACCACAGTTAGTTGCTATAGCAACTACTGTAATCGACTGGAATACAATCTTTGTCCTTATAGTATTTATATATAGGTAGCGTTATAGGGATTCAAAATCTTAAATATGTATCGGTCGGTCTGGGCTGGAGATATTTCTGGAAAATTTGCGTTCAAAAGTTGCATGTTTTTGCATCTACGCGTTGATAACTCTATTGTGTTCGATAATAATTTTTGTAAATTGAAATCAGCGTTGAACAGGAGTGCAAAATAGGCAACGTCAGAATGTCAATATCTCAGCTATTTTTTCAATCAATTTCATCTCCAATAAGTTTTGGAGATTCTGAATACTTATAGTAGTACGTGTATGCTTGTAGAGTAAAGTTGAAATCGAAAATAAGAATCCCAATTCACCCAATATAAAATTTCATGCAATCATGGTGGTTACTATACTAATTAATATCTTCGGTAATATATTAAATATGTTAACCATCAAGTTTCGAGAGTGCAATGCTATCTATACTGGAAGTATTAGTAGCAATGCCGATTATTTAATATAAGCCGATTGAAGCAAATGAAAAATAACTCTTGTCATTATTATAATAGCACGTTCCTCTAACAATATAGTTATGATTCCATTTCAATCACACAACCGATTTTCGTTGCATCCTAAAGTTTTCTACTCAACTTTCGGATCCACAATGTGTTTTTAAATCCTGTAGATCGTTTAGAATCTCTCCGAAGGTAGATCTATCTCCCGGTTCATATTTCCAGCATTCCCGCATAACCTTGGCAACACCGTCGGGTGTTCCATCCGCGGGATCCATTATATTTCCCGCGGTGTAATATTGCAGCGCTTCTTCGTTACTCATCCCCGGGTACGGTTGGGCTCCCTTGGAATAAACCTCCCATATCAGCACACCATAGGACCAGACATCGCTCTTACTGGAGTACTCTAGTCTCTGTATGGCCTCTGGACTCACCCATCGGATCGGTATGGGTTTCCTACCCGGACCCACAGTGTAAATATCATCCTCGTCACCTTCACGCGACAGTCCGAAATCGGCGACTTTCACAATATCATCCTTGTTGACAAGACAATTCCGAGCTGCCAAGTCGCGATGTATGCACTTTCGTTGCTCCAGATACGCCATTCCGCAACCTACATCGATACAAAGATCCAGCATTCGCTCACTTGTAATCTCTTCATTTCGGATCACTTTTAGCAAGGATCCCTTATCCATGTATTCGAGCACAATACTGGGATTATCATAACAAATTCCAATGAGACGAACAATGTTCATATGAGAGAAACCTTTCATGAATTCAGCTTCTTTCATAAAGCGCTCTATTTCCTCTTGCTGAGAATCTTCCTTGCATGTTTTTATAGCAACACGGATTTGGATTTTGCCTTTCCGCTTAAACTTACCATAATAAACCTGTCCGAAATTACCTCGGCCAATAACATTTAGTTTTTCAATTTCGCTTGATTTTATAGTGAGAATTTCATGAGTTTCTCTAAATATTGGTATTCCGAGATGAACACCACTTTGAGTTGTAATTGGAAGATTCTTAGCTTTGTAATTGTACAACAAAATACTTATCGTGGGATAATGTTTTTGTTCGAAACCGAAAAGACCTTTAGAGTTTTTAAGTATTTTGAAATGAGATGCTTTATGTTTATCCTCGACAAAAATACTAATAACGTATTGGGAATTGGATCTGCTGTAGCGTACAAGGAAGTCTCCGTCGTTTCGTAACAATTTCGCGGCGTCATCCCGAGATATTGCGTCATGGAACCAATCTTCTTCGGAGATATCACGCATACTACCTTCTAGGCCAACATCTAGTTTCTGGCCATCGTGTTTGAGAACTTTAAAATAACTAGCCGCGGAAGGTATGCGGAATATAGTCTTTGGCTTTGATACTCGGTCTTGTACTTGCTCTTCGATGTCTTCCACTACAAATTTTACAGCGTTTGCTTCTGCCGTGGGAACGACGATATTTAAAAGATCCACTGCATCCACACAGCATGAATGTTCAAATGAAACAATAGACAAATCTAAGGCGTCGTTAAATACGCACATATTTTGCTCCAAAAGGTCCTTACAAGTTTTCATTTTCTGTGATAAAATATCGAGCAGGTTTGCTTCCGACACCTGACGTTGTTGCCGATGTTTCACTAGCAGTTGTGACTGTTTATCCAAAGTATTCGAATAATAATCTAACAATGTTTGTGTTTCAGTTGAGGAAACATCCGAAACTGCAAAAATGTAATCATCTATCTCTAGGCAGTATTCTGGTGGTACTACAGAAACATCTTTGTGTATAAATTGTGTGGCGTAGTCGCTGGAGTCATCTGAAACACCGGTAGTAAATGAACTCCATTCCAAACTCGGTGTTATCGTAACCGATTTAGCTGAAAACTCTGAATTACCAGCTGCAATCCTTTCGCTCAGACTTACCTCTATGTCTCCATACCTCTTGATGGCACTTATTATCTGCTCTATTGAAGACATCTGTAATTCCTTGTAAGCGCTGATAAATTCATACATAAGTTTTTTATCTCTGTATTTCAAACCTCGACTTGTAGTAAATGTTAGAACGATATGAGAGTTATACATTCCATGCAAAACCATTGTACTTCGTTGTAAATTTTCTCTGGCAATTGTGAAATTTTTTCCCGGTATCCCCAGCTGGTATAGGTCATTGTAGCGCTTCTTACAATGCTCTACCTCCTTCTCTACACTTAGCAACTTTTTCGTCGAATTTTCGTGATCTTGAATAAGTTTTGTCTCTATTTCTTTAATACTTTTCTTTCTCCTTTCGAAAACTTTAAGTGAGGCCTTTCGGTTCGCCAACAAGGTTTTAACATCTGGTAGAATTTCCGACTCCAGAGACGAAGCAGCCGAATTGAACCAGGACGACTCACTCTCGCACTGTTCATACAGATTATTTACCAGATCAAAAAGTGGCGTACGAATTATATTTTTATCATCTGGTGAATTTATTTTTCGTGCCGATGCAACAACATCCTTTAGGTCGTTAGCGTAACGTTTTGTACTTTTTGTTTTTTTCTCTATTAAACAGCACAAAGATTGTAGTAATTTAATTTCGCCATTCGCTTGTGCGACAATCGCCTCAATCACCGGCGACAGGTCAACAGTGTCGCTGATTAGTTTATCTTCTACACCCTGGGACATAATCAGAGACCATTACTTGACGATTTTATTTTACGATATTAAATAATAACAACAATTTAATATCAATAAGAATGCGAAGAGTAAGCCAATTTCAAATAGCTGATGGGAGGAAGTTACTCAGGTATTATAGTTTTTGGGTAAGAAATAAGTTAATGTTATCCAATGTGTGTTATGCAAATATCCACCGACTGCACATGATATATTAGTTATTTAGTCTACAGAGCTACACTTGGTAACTTTACCAACCATTTATTTATACGCGCAATATAGAATGGAGAAAAGCAAACACGGATACTGTGTAAGGGTTTTCGTTTCGTATTCGGCTAATTGTCTATGGATTCTTGTGCAAATATAAATAATGCCAGCTACCTTATTCTAAAACAACATTAATTGTTGTAACTGAATTCATATTTCCTTATGCAAATCTAATCTCAGACGAGCCCCCAAGTTTGCGAAATGTAACAAGGCCATCAATGGAATGGATTGGACAGTGGGAACCACTCTTCAGAGTTGGTGCCACGGAACATGAGACATGGACACAAACTAAACAGTGGGGTACTACTATGAGTAGTGGACACAAACTGAAAAGTGGGTGTATCACTGAGTAGTGGACACAAACTGAAAAGTGGGTGTATCACTGAGTAGTGGACACAAACTGAACTGTGGGTGTATCATTGAGTAGTGGACACTAACTGAACAGTGGGTGTACCACTGAGTAGTGGACATATCTGGACAGTGGGAACCACTCTTCGGAGTTGGTACCACTGGACATGGACACAAACTAAACAGTGGTATCACTATGAGTAGTGGATACCAAAAGAACAGTGTACCACTGTGTAGTGGACACAACCTGAACTGTGGGTGTAACACTGAGTAGTGGACACAAACTGAACAGTGAGTGTACCACTGAGTAGTGGACATATCTGGACAGTGGGAACCACTCTTCGGAGTTGGTACCACTGGACATGGACACAAACTAAACAGTGGGGATACCACTATGAGTAGTGGACACAACAGAACAGTGGGTGTACCACTGAGTAGTGGACACTTCTGGACAGTGGGAACCACATTTCAGAGTTGGTGCCACTGGACATGGGACATGGACACAAACTAGACAGTGGGGGTACCACTATGAGTAGTGGACACAACAGAACAGTGGGTGGTGTGTATCACTGAGTAGTGGACACAAACTGAACAGTGGGTGTATCACTGAGTGGTGGACACATCTGGACAGTGAACTAGTGGACAGCTTACCCCACTTGAAAACAGTAAACCAGCAAACAGACAATATTATTATTAGTATTATTTAACTCGTATAGACACCCCTGGGCGGTCCACTGGATGCTATTTACCACATTAAAATTAATTCCTCTCCATGAAAAAAATCGACACAAATAACAGCTAATTACTCGGTAAAATAAAACTGTAACCTCTTATATTGACTTTAGTTTATTGGTTTATTTAGAATAGCGTGCTACTGTAACCTGCTCATTTCCCTTAATTGATGATTTAGCTTTGGAGACGAGATATTAATTCCCCGAGATAGGACGTCATACAGATTATACGGATTACGGATCGTGCGGATTACTTTTTGAAAACATAATAACGATTATGATAATATATTTCCAATGGTTATTTATCGGACAAACACTCAAAACAAAATAAGAAAACCCTTATTATTTGTAAAGCCTCATTAATGTGCACTGCACTCACTGCAGCCAATTACTGATTGGAAGAAGGGAGGGTCGCTAGGCAACCAGAATAAACGTATTGTAGCCAAATAATTTTCTTCATGACAATACCCGACAATTATCAGGACTTCCTATCAGGGGTTTAATTATTATGTAACAAGCATATACATATATATATATAGCATATACTATTCTTTGTTATAAAACTTTTAACCTTTATCGAACTACTGTATAAAGATCCCATCTGATATGATATCCCCAGTTGGTACAGCCTACTGAAGGTGGAAACAACTTTATATTTCGTCTGTACAACGCGGTAGTGTATGGTCTCTACGCCATAGTAGATAACTTACTATGGGCGGTAAAGCCGGCAAGTTACCAGACCCTAAAGTCGATGAACTGCTACAGACTACGGACTTCACAGAGAAGGAGCTACGACAATGGTACAGAAAGTTTGTGTCTGACTGTCCGAGTGGTGTTCTTAAAGAAGACGACTTTATTCGAGTTTATAAACAATATTATCCAATGGGAAACTCCCGAGAACTAGCTACATTGGTATTCAGGTAAATAAAACTCTATCATAGTATATCAATCAGACACACGCTCCCTGTTGCACAGGTGTACCGTAGTATCAGACACGCGCTCGCTGTTGCACAGCCGTACCGTGGTATCAGTCACACGCTCGCTGTTGCACAGGCGTGCGTACCTTAGTATCAGGCACACACTCGCTGTCGCACAGGCCTACCACCGTAGTATCAGACACACACTCGCTGTTGCACAGGCATACCGTAGTATCAGGGACACACTTGCTGTTGCACGGGAGGACCGTACAGTAGTATCAGACACGTGCTCACTGTTGCACAGACGTACCGTAGTACCAGGCACACGCTCGCTGTTGCACAGGCGTACCATAGAATCAGGCACACACTTGCTGTTACACAGGCGTACCGCAGTATCAGACACGTGCTCGCTGTTGCACAGACGTACCGCAGTATCCGACATGTGCTCGCTGTTGCACAGACGTACCGTAGTATCAGACACACGCTTGCTGTTGCACAGGCATACCGTAGTATCAGGCACACACTCGCTGTTACACAGGCGTACCATAGAATCAGGCACACACTTGCTGTTACACAGGCGTACCGCAGTATCAGACACGTGCTCGCTGTTGCACAGACGTACCGCAGTATCCGACATGTGCTCGCTGTTGCACAGACGTACCGTAGTATCAGACACACGCTTGCTGTTGCACAGGCATACCGTAGTATCAGGCACACACTCGCTGTTACACAGGCGTACCGCAGTATCAGACACGTGCTCGCTGTTGCACAGACGTACCGCAGTATCAGACATGTGCTCGCTGTTGCACAGACGTATCGTAGTATCAGACACACGCTTGCTGTTGCACAGGCATACCGTAGTATCAGGCACGCGCTTGTTGTTGCACAGACATACCGTAGTATCAGGTACACACTCGCTGTTAAACAGGTGTACCGCAGTATCAGACATGTGCTCGCTGTTGCACAGACATACCGTAATATCAGGCACACACACGCTGTTACACAGGCGTACCGCAGTAACAGACACGTGCTCGCTGTTGCACAGGCATACCGTAGTATCAGGCACGCGCTTGTTGTTGTACAGACGTACCGTAGTATCAGGCACACACTCGCTGTTACAAAGGCGTACCGCAGTACCAGACACGTGCTCGCTGTTGCACTGACGTACTGTAGTATCAGGCACACACTCGCTGTTACACAGGCGTACCGTAGTATCAGACACATGCTCGCTGTTGCACAGACGTACCGTAGTATCAGGCACACACTCGCTGTTACACAGGCGTACCGTAGTATCAGACACATGCTCGCTGTTGCACAGACGTACCGTAATATCAGGCACACACTCGCTGTTACACAGGCGTACCGCAGTATCAGACACGTGCTCGCTGTTGCACAGACGTACCGTAATATCAGGCACACGCTCGCTGTCACACACTTTCCCGCCACAAGTGACTTAATATTACTTTATTTTATTTTATATAAGATTGATTCATACCGGGTACAGTATATACAGTATAATATTATGCTGTCTTGCCTATTACTGTATATGTTATTGCATTATATAAATAATTATAAAAAACGTTTGCCAAATACATTTAGGGACGAGCCTTTATACATATTATATATACTCACTGTTTTAGAGCGTTTGACTCCAACCGTGACGGAATGGTAAACTTTGATGAATTTATCCTGAGTTTATCCATTACCACTCATGGAAGCTTGGATGACAGATTAAACTGGGTGTTTAAACTCTACGATGCAAATTCAGATGGAGAGATATCGAGGTAGTTTATACCTGTTAGCTTTGTACTGTATTATAATATTTTGTTTATCTTGCCGGTGGTTTTTCAGTATTGTGCGCTATTGCAACAGTTTAGGCCTATATAATACTGAGCTTTGGTTGAAATTGAAACATCCCGTCCAACTTCCTTTCTTTAACTAATTTGTTTAAAACTATACAGCCATAGATTTTTGTAGTTGAACTACGTTAGAGGCTATGTTATAGGGAGTATTTTTACAGCATTAGAAGATGGTAGGACAAACTTAAATATAAATTGGACTTATTTTTCTGAAATCTAACAACAGTTTGTTACTGTATATTTACGCAAACAGTATACTTGGCCAGTAGTATTAAATGACAGTTTGTAATTTTTAGGGCAGATTTTGAGGAAATCATCTCGGCGATCTACAAAGCGAACGGTTACCAGGTTAGATACCCTAACGACGAAGACTCGATCGATAAACGATTGGATAAAGTGATGAAGCAGTTAGGAGAACCGGTTACTGCGGTAACACTGGAACAGTTCCACAACACATTCAAGAGGGACGTAGAATTCATGTCTGCTTTGAATACCAAGAAACTTAATTAATTAATTATTAATTAATTCATTGTTGTTATATTATACAAGTGTTATTTACAAGTGCAAAATACATATCATTTCAATTGTAAATGTTTCTTTTTTAAATAAGGATTTGAATATTATACTGTAGCAGTAATTTTTACACCAGCCCAGATAAGAATATAGCAAACCAACCTAGTTATCTGATTGCTGTAATTTTCTCAAGAATCCAGTATACTCTACAGTACGAACATGATTCCGAACACGTACGATATCCAAACACTGACTGAATCGATTGTCTTAAAAGTAGCTTTTAGTCAAGTAGACAGTGGCAACCACCGTTCAAATTGGGTATGACTGCAGTTTTTTTGCTGAAAGTGTTAACTTGTATAAGCCATTTGAAATTATGTTATATTTCACATAGTCCGCATTGAGCAATTTTTTCTAGAACACTATTTATCTTAACGACAGATGTTTTACATAGCAACAATAATGAATTAACACGCAGGGGTATATTTATATATTTAGACACTGGTCAATCATAAATAAGGAGAAACCAAGCTCGAGAAAATAAAAATATAAGGAAGAATTATTATGTTTGAAGTTAGAAGTTACAAATTTTGTAACATTGCAGTGTTATGGCAAACACTGTTACAGGCAGTGAACTTGTAATACATACAAGGCTCTGTGTGAAATTTGGAGCTCTTAACTGTGGCCAAGTAATGCACAGACATACCTCTCTCTCAGGAATACATCTCAGCACCCTAACTCTCTCTAGACATGTACCCTCAAGAACTGGCGGAAATATGTTAATTCGAATGTCGACTTTAAAGGCCGATGCATTTATGGACAGAATGGCGCAGGTCTATCCTTAACGAAGTAGCCGGTGGTTACCCAAACTGAGATGTTGTTTCTGTAAGGTGATGTTCGGTATTACCAGTGGACCGTGAAATGAAAGGTGAAGGACTGTCGATGAAACAACTTCTGCATTTGCAGTAATTACTTTTAGTTGAATGTTTGATAATATATTTATTAACACGTTATCACAGTCCTTGTTCGCACACTTGCAATAAAATTTTAAAGACCAATTTACAAATTGCTGCCACATCAAACCAAAGTTTGTAGGCTATAGTGACGGCTGCCGGCTCCATATTATCTACAGCCGCTCTCCAGAATAATACTTGCGAGCTGGCTCTTCTTATTTTCTTGAATGCTGCAGTTTCCTTTAATTCTAAATTTCATATCTGAAATAAATAATACTTTCATTATATTTTGTGCAAGATATTTCGCAATGCTAGGTTAGCTTTGCAGGAATTAAAAGTTCGAATTAAAAGTTATAGGAATTAGAATAATATATATCAATATCTATATTATATAATAGTAAAAAAGCAAATCAAACAGTCGGTCGAAGCCGAACCGAAGGCATCTCTTCGAAGATAGGGAGGGACTTTAGTCGCAATTAAAATTCATCCCTCTCCAGGGAAACATCTCTCGACGCATATAACAGTAAATAAAACTATATTCTGTTCCATTGACTTTCGTTTATTATTTTGGTTAGAATAAGGTACCACTGTTACCTGCTTCTGTCTCCCTCTTCAATAGCTGCTCCCCGACGGTAGGACTGGTGCTACTCCTATCCCAAGGTTTGCTTCCAGTAATTCAACAGGTACTCATTTTATCGACCCCAGTGGATGAAAGAAGGTAGAGAAGAATGAGAACCAACCTGTTGAAACTTAGAAAGACACTAAAGATTGCTACAATGAACGCACGCACTCTGAACTGCTTAGCAAACATTATTATATCTCTGGCAATGGAATATAATATCGACATCATTTGTATTCAATAATATCAGATTTGTCATCAGACATTGCCATCAAGTATAATAAATAACATTTGAAATGTACGTTTGTAACGTCCATCCATTTCCAGTCTGCAAGCTCAGCAGAAAACAATTCGGTCAATGTTTCAAATGGTGGAGTATGAATTCTCCTAAGTCCATGTGCACTTCTGATACTAAACCTCATCGACTATAAAAATTCCAGGATCATAAACTCATAAATACAACATTTGGTGTGAATCACAAGACAACAACAATGTGTTGCTACAATCCAACCAATGCATCAGAGCGAGAAAATATATGGCAAGACGCTACCTATAGAAACACGTTCGTGGGGACTTCGCGCAGCACGAGGCCTAGTTATTATATACAAATTAAAATGCAGCGACTGTATCACAAAATCAGGTTTTGAGAAATTTACCCACACCACCAATCAATCAAAGAAAGGTGGACAGTACGTGTTCACCCCTTTTAATCTCCCCCCCCCCACCCTTCCCAACCACCAATACATAACCGCGACATCTACCACCCACGGAAGGGTAGCACGAACTTATTTCCAATCGCACGTTAAATATGCAAAGCCAGGTGGTTTATAGGAATATAATAAACGCAGTACTCGTTTTCATTATAAGCCTCTTTGCGTTCGTCCTGTTTTGTATTTAAATATATTTCTTAAACGCAAGCTAGGACGATCTTTATAATAATAATAACTAGGGATGCGATCAATATGTGAAGCCAGGTGGTTTATATAATAATTTAGTCAACGCAGTACTCGTCTTCATTATATGCCTCGTTGCGCTCGTCGCTTGTCCTGTTTTGTCATAAAATATTTTTCCTAAACGCAGACTGACGATCTTTATACAGTTATAACTATGCGAAGTTTCGAAACTGTGCGAGTAACTGTTGATACATCTATGTGGAGATGTGTGATATGTGGAGATGTGTGATACAACGCCAACGCATCTTATGCCGATGTAGTAATATGGGTATTGAAATAATATTAAATCAATGTACACTCTTAAAGCTGCAGCGAAAAAATGTAGCTAATTTCCTAGGTTACATATAAAATAATAATATTATTTTTAAGAACATTAATTTTACTACTTTGCAAAAATTCAATTAAAAAATAACCAGATACATTGTGGAATAAACTATTTCAGAAGCCTACAACAGCAATGCCATGGATTGTATTTATGTTATTATATCTGTCATTTAACTGAGATAGCAATAGTAGTAATAGTCGAACGGTTAGGCGGCCCGTCCAGCCTATAATAAACACAATTCAGTGATTGGGCTGGAATAGCAATACTGGTTGCCTCTATTACAATTCCTCTCAGGTTAGTCTACAGCCACAACTCCCAGCAGCTAGCTCCACACCAGCAGAGACTTGACCAATAATGGGAAGGATTAAATTTGTACTCAATAATTGTGCGGTTTAATTACGTTTAGATCAATTAAAGACACATTTATTAAAGCAAATCACTTAAACTAATTAAAAACTATAATAGAATGGCGTATGGGGATTATATCTGTATAATTTTTAAGTATAATTATTTAAATCTTATACTGTAAAACAATTAATTTCCTTTAAAAGGCAGGTTGAAAATGGCGTTTTCACCGCAATCAACTTAATTAACTAATTAACTGCTATTATCTTAGCTTCTCGAAGGCCACACGGAAATTCTACTTGGAAAATTTCTAAACTTTTGCCAAACAACATGTGTACCAAGTTTGGATAGATTTCATCAAAGATTGGCCGAGTTATTAACGTTTAAAATTGAACACGACAGAACGACAGAACGACAGAACGACAGAACGACAGGTTGATTAATGGTACCACTACGCTAAGGCTCACTCACTTCGTGGCTCGCCCCACAGAGGACTTCACACCTGCCGAACTCCAAAGAAGCATTAAAAGCATGTCCAATAATAAAGCAGGTGGATTAGATGAAATCCCAGCGGAGGTATGGAAAACCGGAGTGCTAAATAGACCATTATTGGATCTGGATGTTTGCAAACGGATGCTGAATATGGAAAAGCAACCACCAATTTTGACTAAAAGTCAACTAAAGCTCTCCCTAAGAAAGGAGATTTGTTTGTCTGCGTGTGGTGGCTGCCAAAATATACAAAAAAATGATTTTATATAGGATTAGGCCTCACATAGAGAATGTTGCTCTTTTATGTTGCGTTTTATTCACATTTTTTTAAATAGGCCTATGTTATAAACACGTCAAGTTGAAAAAATATTTCCATCATAACAAAAAAATCTGACATATTTTAAAATAAATAAAAATAAATAAATAAAATCTAACATATTTTAAAATTATGAGCAACAATAATATTGTATACATGTGGGTAACGACAATATGTTCCACAACATTTATTTGTATCAAAAATTAAAAATAGCTACATAAAAAGCATGAAATGATCAATAATGCTTGATAGGGCCGTGGCTAGATTAGATTGGATGGGGACGTTTTAAAATTATTTTAAAACAACAATTATTGTAAAGCGAAAATACAAATCTTCTTAAATATAAGTATTATACAATATTCTATATATTAAATGGTGGTGTACATTAAGTATATTACCTTTAAAATTGACATAACAACTTCGATAGAATCGGGTTCCCAAAATAGTTAGGTCTTCAAGCTCACCATCTCCCAAATCCAACGGAATCTTCACATTTCCAGCTAATTTTTCGTATCGCGGCAATCTTCGGGTTTTCAGGGCAAAAGTCCTTCTCATATTGCTACCGGTATATAAGGCAGTAGATCCAGATAAGGCAATCTTTCTCAAAACTAAATGTCACTGTTAATCAAGATTTTTTAAATTATGTTAGTCAAAGCACTCGTCGCCTCCAACTCTCTTTAAGGTCATTTTAATTGCCTAAATGAAACCTATTACAGAAATGTTTTGCATTAAGTATTACATAAAAAATAATATTCTAGAATGTTTAATGTTGTTGCTAACACATTCTCTACATAGATTAACATTTTTTTTGGTAATTTTGTTATGATTTTACCCTCCAAACAAACGGCAATAAAAAAAATTGCTCAACCTTTCCCAAAGTCTTTATAGCGAAAATTTATTGTTATAATGTGGAACAAAATCATGAGCAAATAAAATTGCAGTCATACGCTGGAGAACGGTTCGTCAGTAAAATGTACCAAGCGTCTACTCGGCGTACGCTGGAGAACGGTTCGTCAGTAAAATGTACCAAGCGTCTACTCGGCGTACGCTGGAGAACGGTTCGTCAGTAAAATGTACCAAGCGTCTACTCGGCGTACGCTGGAGAACGGTTCGTCAGTAAAATGTACCAAGCGTCTACTCGGCGTACGCTGGAGAACGGTTCGTCAGTAAAATGTACCAAGCGTCTACTCGGCGTACGCTGGAGAACGGTTCGTCAGTAAAATGTACCAAGCGTCTACTCGGCGTACGCTGGAGAACGGTTCGTCAGTAAAATGTACCAAGCGTCTACTCGGCGTACGCTGGAGAACGGTTCGTCAGTAAAATGTACCAAGCGTCTACTCGGCGTACGCTGGAGAACGGTTCGTCAGTAAAATGTACCAAGCGTCTACTCGACTATTTGCAGAAATCGAGTTTATAGATTCCAAGAAAAGATCCGAAGATTGTTACAGTTCAGTAGGTTGCCTTCTTGGGTGCAAGTCTATCTATGTACAACTGTAATGTACAGTACATGTCTATATTGGTCACATAGGCATAGTAGCCTCAGGCAGTAGCATTATCTGGATTTAGTGAGCTTCTGTAGCGCACTCGGCACTTTCAAGCAGTAGCCTCAGGCAGTAGCATTATCTGGATTTAGTGCACTTCTCTAGCGCCCTCGGCACTTTCGAGCAGTAGCCTCAGGCAGTAGCATTATCTGGATTTGGTGAGCTTCTCTAGCGCTCTCGGCACTTTCGAGCAGTAGCCTCAGGCAGTAGCATTATCTGGATTTAGTGAGCTTCTCTAGCGCTCTCGGCACTTTCGAGAAGTAGCCTCAGGCAGTAGCATTATCTGGATTTGGTGAGCTTCTCTAGCGCTCTCGGCACTTTCGAGCAGTAGCCTCAGGCAGTAGCATTATCTGGATTTGGTGAGCTTCTCTAGCGCTCTCGGCACTTTCGAGCAGTAGCCTCAGGCAGTAGCATTATCTGGATTTAGTGCACTTCTCTAGCGCCCTCGGCACTTTCGAGCAGTAGCCTCAGGCAGTAGCATTATCTGGATTTAGTGAGCTTCTCTATAGCGCCCGCGGCACTTTCGAGCAGTAGCCTCAGGCAGTAGCATTATCTGGATTTAGTGAGCTTCTCTAGCGCTCTCAGCACTTTCAAGCAGTAGCCTCAGGCAGTAGCATTATCTGGATTTAGTGAGCTTCTCTGGCGCTCTCGGCACTTTCGAGCAGTAGCCTCAGAGACAGTAGCATTATCTGGATTTAGTGAGCTTCTCTAGCACTCTCGGCACTTTCGAGCAGTAGCCTCAGGCAGTAGCATTATCTGGATTTAGTGAGCTTCTCTAGCACTCTAGGCACTTTCAAGCAGTAGCCTCAGGCAGTAGCATTATCTGGATTTAGTGAGCTTCTCTAGCGCCCTCGGCACTTTCGAGCAGTAGCCTCATGCAGTAGCATTATCTGGATTTAGTGAGCTTCTCTAGCGCTCTCGGCACGTTCGAGCAGTAGCCTCAGGCAGTAGAATTATCTGGATTTAGTGAGCTTCTCTAGCGCTCTCGGCACTTTCGAGCAGTAGCCTCAGGCAGTAGCATTATCTGGATTTAGTGCGCTTCTCTAGCGCTCTCGGCACTTTCGAGCAGTAGCATTATCTGGATTTAGTGAGCTTCTCCTATAGCGCCCGTGGCACTTTCGAGCAGTAGCCTCAGGCAGTAGCATTATCTGGATTTAGTGAGCTTCTCTAGCGCCCTCGGCACTTTTGAGCAGTAGCCTCAGGCAGTAGCATTATCTGGATTTAGTGAGCTTCTCTAGCGCCCTCGGCACTTTCGAGCAGTAGCCTCAGGCAGTAGCATTAACTGGATTTAGTGAGCTTTTCTAGCGCCCTCGGCACTTTTGAGCAGTAGCCTCAGGCAGTAGCATTATCTGGATGTAGTGAGCTTCTCTAGCGCTCTAGGCACTTGCGAGCAGTAGCCTCAGGCAGTAGAATTATCTGGATTTTGTGAGCTTCTCTAGCGCTCTCGGCACTTTCGAGCAGTAGCCTCAGGCAGTAGCATTCTTGGATTTAGTGCGCTTCTCTAGCGCTCTCGGCACTTTCGAGCAGTAGCCTCAGGCAGTAGCATTATCTTGATTTAGTGAGCTTCTCTATAGCGCCCGCGGCACTTTCGAGCAGTAGCCTCAGGCAGTAGCATTATCTGGATTTAGTGAGCTTCTCTAGCGATCTCAGCACTTTCAAGCAGTAGCCTCAGGCAGTAGCATTATCTGGATTTAGTGAGCTTCTCTGGCGCTCTCGGCACTTTCGAGCAGTAGCCTCAGAGGCAGTAGCATTATCTGGATTTAGTGAGCTTCTCTAGCACTTTCGAGCAGTAGCCTCAGGCAGTAGCATTATCTGGATTTAGTGAGCTTCTCTAGCGCTCTCGGCACTTTCAAGCAGTAGCCTTAGGCAGTAGCATCATCTGGATTTAGTGAGCTTCTCTGGCGCTCTCGGCACTTTCGAATTGTGGTAAAGTCTTAAGCATGACAGTTTTCTTTTTCGAAGTTACAGGAATTGTTTTCTGCGTCTACTGCCTTTCCTCCTTAACTGACTCTGTGAAGATTGTGTGTAGCCCTCACAGTTTTCTACAACCACAGAGGTAAAGGGTCGGGGTCCCTGTTGTTCAAGTGGAGCTGATGGCTTGATCCAGCTTTTGTGAAGTTTGTCTACATTGACTGTTGCAACTGAGAGGACCAATCGCCATGCATATGGCAAAGTCAGATTTTTTGTTATCCTTGGGCAATGGGCATATGGTAAGTCTCATTGGCCACATTATTTATTAAGACAATTACTGGAGGAAGGGTGAAGAATAATTCCAGTAAGCCTTGCATACATCTTGTGAGCTCCTGTATTTATTTCCATACAAGATTAACGTTAATAAACAAACAATGCCTGAAAGCTGTAGCGTAAGCAATGACTACTGAAGCTTCAGTCCTTGGGCGTAAGGCATTGCAGTAGCCTACTGTCACTGTGTTGGACTGCACTATCATTCATTCTTACTCACCCACTTCAAATTATCAAATTACTCAACATCAGCTGATCCATAATGTAAACAAATAATATCGTAGGGGCAGCAGTGCTTGCCTGTAGTGCTAATGTAACACAATACTGCAATACAGCAGTACCGGTAACAGTAACTGAAATGGGCCTAAGGCGTACTGTGCGATGTCTGAATGTACAGATGTATGACCGCCGAGGCCGACCGGTACATGAACACGGTACCGTAAACAGTAAATGCGTAGGCAGGTAGGTAGGAGTTACTGAGGTAGTCGGTAGCGGTACTTTCAACTGTTCAAGGCCATCTAAACAACACTTTTTTAGATGGCCTTGCACCAGTGCACCGTTGCACCTTGGTTACTTTACTTTATCGTACAGTCGTACAGTTCAGCTGTCGTACTCGCGCTCGCGCACTATCTATGGTCTGACTCACTGATAGCATTTGGCATTCTGAGACGTTCAGCAGTTGTCAGGTTGTAACATTCGGTTCACCCGCCGCCGCCACTCCACTCTGAGCACTGAGCTCTTGATTGCCAGACTGTGACCTGACCAGGCAGCCAGCGGATGACGGTGATAGCCGAATGGCCGCTAACTGTACTCACATAACAGTTACTGCTCTCATTAAATACAGCCAGTAGTCAGAAAAGGTAGTTAAATAAAGCCATACCCAGCAGACTGCAGGACTGTCAGAGAGTGGACAGTGTACGGTACTATCGATAGTTTCTAATTCTAAGCGATGGATTACTTTGCAGCGTTCCGACCTATAGCAATATAACCCGTAACGCTGTATGGTTGTACTTTGCAACATTACCGATTACGATACGAGGATATCAACAGCCTTTCAGTTGATAGGTCAGTAGGTTGACATAATCAAATTTGTGGTTCAGCAATTAGCCTAATCGACCTGTAAATGCGAGGCCGATAATTCGAAAATAATGTGAATTAATTATTTACCGGTGTCATATTTTAGAACCCACCCCCCCTACCCCCACCTAAACATACCGTACTAAATTGTATTTGTACAGGTTAGTAGAGGAACATGATACTCTACTGGGCTTACTGTGTACATGGGGGAACCAAAACAGTAATCAAAAGTAAACACGTGTTACTAGATAATGCAAGTTAGTATGTGGTTAATATCATCAAAAATACTGATTGTAGACTGTTAGACGGTATTGCCCAGGACAGCAGGAGGGGGGGGGGGGGGGGGGGGGGGGGTTCATGCAACACCGGTGAGTATCTTTATTAATTAATTAATAGGTTATTAAGTAAATATTAAATCAATTGTTGTTTTATTATATACTCTGTATTGTAATGTAACACTTACTGACTTATAACTTAATAATTTAATGTTCACGGCAGTTTTAGCAATTTAATCAACTAAATTCGATTCTCTACAAACATGAGTGTTGCGTCGAACGGGGACAGTAACTTACTGGACTCTTGGGTGTTGGACATGGGGTTGGTGAGTCCGTCTAGTAGAGGGAGTCTAACCTCATCAGGGAAGAACAAGTTGAACTCCAGTGATCACGAAGGACAACTGGAAAGGTTGCTGAGGGAGGCGCAGAGGGAGGGTGTCAGTGGGTGTCTGAGTGTTGGTACCGGTAGCTCGATAGGGGGCAGTACAACGAGCAGCCCCCGTCCCCAACTGTCCCCCGCTCTGGTAGGGGGCAACGTCTCGAGTATGTTGGACCCGAGCAACCCGGAATGGATCTGGGAGTGGTCGACCCGCCCGGACGTGGATTCGGCTTCGTCCCGTTCCCACGGGGTCCTCCCACTGGAGGCTGCCGAGAGACTCGCTAAGAGTATGGAGGACGACATACTCCGCGCGAAGCTCGTCTCCGGTTTGGTCGCCAGCCATCTCTCTGTTCTTTGCGCTGGAGTAGCTATCGGTTACTGGTTGGGTTCCAAGAAGCCAGGTGGTTGAACCTTATATTAACAGAATCCAGTTAC
>JAUCBJ010002947.1:0-22408 GCA_032718475.1 Nemertoderma westbladi | reverse complement strand
ATTCATAGCAATGGCAAATAATTCATAGGTTTGCAAATTTCTAATCGCACCACAACAGCCAAAAAACACTTTTTCTTCTAGAAATGGCAAAAAACAAGTAAGTTATGACATCAAAACGCTTTTACAGTCCATCCACTCCTTTTAACGGTTGATATTCTGTTCAGTTCTCAGTTCAGTCCATCCACCCCTAATGCTAATAACGATTGGTGTTATGTTCAGTTGCCGCACAGTCCATCCACCCATAATGCTAATAAAATAAATGCTAATAATTCCATTCACTCCTTCTTCCAAATCTTCTTTTACAACTTGGTTTCCCTTTTAGGTAGCGCTATAAAGTAATAATAAAACAGTAAACAGATGACAATATTTACATCTGAAGAGCCTAATGGTAATCAATGCCACACTAAACCATCATACATTTAACGCATAATTTTGTTTTCTAACACATAAACCCATGAATTATGGATATAAATTTATCATCTAACACACACAAACTCGTCCCTCATGAATTATCATCATCTAACACCACATACAAACCCACCCTCACCATCTCCCTTACCATTAGCATACATAAGGCATGTGTACGGTAGGTCTATAGGGCCTACACTAAAATAAACATTATACAGAAACAGTACCATATACCTGAACTTTATAAATGTAAATAAATTCGAAACATTTTACTTACGTAATAATACATTTTGATCCACCAGAGCAGAATGAAACTGTGAAACTTGAACGAATTAATTAGGCAATAGGCTAAGGTTAGACATACAGGTATAGCAGCAGCCTTCTCCAATTCCTCTAAGAACTCGAATTAAACTGTTAATTAAATTACCTACTAGAGCTGTAGAGGCAGTGAGGACAAATTTAATACTAAGTATATTTAATTGCTACAAATAATAATTAATTAGTCTGTAAATCTAAATCAATAAATTAATCACGAAAAATGCCTAATTGAAAGTTATACTTATATTTGTAAACTAAAAAATGCCCGGAAACGTAAATAATAATATTATTATACGATATGAAATGTTTGATATTAGTAAGATTGAAGCAATAAAATAAATGGGCGAAATAGTTAGGCCTAATGAAATGGCAATAAAATGGCGGGATCTCTGAGGATTCAATATACACAGTGTGGGGTCGTTGTCTGCCCTGGGGCTGACGGAGAAAGGGAATTTTCTATACTGTTAGTACTGGTACTTTTACTGCGCTGGCCATTTTGTTTATGTCTGTAGTATAGATGTGAGGTCATTTTGGGGGTGATATAGACTTGATTACCTGCCATCTTCCATTACGTTTGATTGATTAGTAGACATAAATAATTTCATGTGTCTTGTTTTTTACAGAGTATCACAACGTTTCCGACAAAAAGTAAGAATTATTAATCCACTTTTTTGCCACCTTCGTAGACGCTGTGACTATTAGGTCCATTCTTTCAGCATAAATCCGGTAAACAATAAGCGGCAAATTGCTGGATTCAAAATTCCAGAATCAAGTAGGATTAAAAGAGCTCTATGCTGGTTTGTAGCCGGGTACCAGAGACATTTACCAGTATGAAGCGGGCCATAATCCGGATCGTGTTTTACTGGGAGGCCTAAATTATGTGAAAGGTATATCCACATTTTCCACAATCCTGCAATCCAGTTTGGCCTATCAATTATTTAAAATTTATTAGCACAACCGGTAGGCCTACCATTACCGTATTTAAATGGTAGGCTACACAGTAGGCCTATAGCAGTACTGGTGCCGGTACTAAAATACAGAAATACCTGCTTTATACCTACATCTGTACATACAATACAGCAAAATAGTGCTATATATACAGTACCAATACCGGTACTGATAGCCTGAGAGAACAGCAGTAGAGAAACCGGTAGCATGGAACCTAACATTAGACTTTTGGAGGACATAAAAAATCAAAAAATAAGGACAAAAAAAGGATTTAAACGGACAATAAAAATTATTGCGTTATATTATATTATTGAGATGGAGACCCTGCTGTCATAGAAGCGTATAAATAAAACTGCACATAATAAAACAGGATAAAGTTGAACAGTGAATAAAACAAAACGACTTATACTATGGCAATGGCACTATTGATAATGAAACAATTTATTACTTCTACTGTAGACGCTAGTGGAATGTTCAAATGTTGTAACCATTGGAAATTACAGTTTAATGACTCCAAGTGCAAGGTCATGCATCTAGGTTCTAGAAATCCCCAAGCAACTTTTTACACAATGAATGAACGGACACTTTTATCGGCAACCAAGGAACGTGATTTTGGAATTACATTGTCACCAGACTTGTGCTTCACAGCTCACTGCACAAAGACTGCTGCCCGTGCCATGCGAGTCGTCCATATAATACAAAGAACTTTTACATATTTGGAAGCTCCGATGTTTACCATCTGACCCTGTTATACAAATCCCTTGTTCGGCCTCTCCTTGAATACGACACAGTTGTTTGGTCGCCATACCTCCAACATTATACAGTATATTGATCGTCTTGAACAAGTACAACCCCGTGCCACTCGCCTTGTCCTATCTCTGGCTGAGTTGTCATGAAAAGTACGGAAGCCCAAAGCGGACAGTAAACTTCACACATTACTTTGGGGGTGTGTGTGTGTGGTTGACGGGATTGCACGTCATCATCTCACATACATTGGGGGTAGTGTGTGTATGAATGACGTACTTCATGTCACCCTCACACACACGTTTACCATCCAACATTCACATCTTGGGTGACGGTTAATGTCCGTCACCATCACACATACACCCCGGCCCGTGTGTGTGGTAGACGCGAAGTTGATGTCAAATTGATCCAACAGTGGCTACGGTCAAACGTACACCAAGATGGCAAACGTGTGTGTGAGGGTGACGTGAAGTACGTCACTCACACACACACTACCCCCAATGTATGTGAGAAGATGACGTGCAATCCCGTCAACCACACACACACACCCCCAAAGTAATGTGTGAAGTTTACTGTCCGCTTTGGGCTTCCGTAGAAAACCGACTACGTGCGTGCACTCAAATTACCGACATTAATATAATCGCCGTGTACTAGCCGACCTTATAACAACATACAAGTTTATCCACAGGATTGACAATATTGAGCGAAGTAATTTCTTCCAGTTTCTCTCCAAACTCCACCAATGCTCAACACGAGGCTTTTCCTTGGCGCTGTACAAAAGATCGAACTATAGGACTCAAAGGAGATGCAACAACTTTGCAGACAGCGTGTTGGAATCCTTTACCATTACCGGAAAGTATTGTTAATGCACGTAATACCCTTGATACTCCATGGTTGAACACATTCAAAAATAGACTAGACTGCGAAATGTCCCTTAAAATGAATATTAGTGATACTCCTTTCCTGAGCGCCAAGTAGCAGTAGCGAAATCTTTCGGATACAACGATATCTTTATTAAAATCTAGCTACAGTACCTATTATTTTCATTTTTTCAATTCCAAAAAAAAACATTTTTTTGTGTTAAATTTTAAAAAAGTGTTTTTTATGTTTAATTGTTATCCTATCTGTTGTAGTTTACTTTGCACGTTTTATTTCAGCAGTAATATTTTACGTATGCGACATCCTACGGTACCAAATTTATGTTCCATATACAGTAACTACATATTGTTGTGTTGTTTGTATCCTATAGAGTATTGTAAAATTGTCCCTTATCAATATGTTTGCCTTTAGTACTGTATGTTGTTGAAGCCCTTGAACCTAAGTATGCTTTGCCGGCACCAACTGTTAAGTACTGTAAATAAACTATAAATTTAATTATTTTACTAATTTTACCTGAATACCATTATCCGTATTTTTATTACAATAGTACATACGCTTATTACAGTATTAGCGTACTTTGCCAGAGATGTGTTCATTTTATTTAATCTGCTGTACGTGTACGTACATGTGCAAATATTAATATTTTATTGTTATTCTGGCGATATTAATAACATAACATAACATACAGCTAGTCATTATTCATTCAGACATACCGCATCTGTAGCATAGACGCATACCGGACCACAGTACGTAGTATGTAGTAAAGTAGAACGTAGCAGTGGGTGTACAAGGACTAGGCCTACTTTAGTACAGTATGTAGTCTTTAATATTCTTTCTATAATTCATATTGTAACATTTGAGTAATTTCAAAAAATCTACACTTTACTTGACAACAAAAATTTACATGCAGTGTTTCTTAAGTACAGTAGTTGTTTCGTAATGTTATACTTTTGGAATAAAACAACAGACAAAGAAAAACAATTTGTCTTTAAGGTTTTCCGTCTCTGATTCCGTATTTTCATTTCACCCACCCACTACCTTTCGTTCGTTTAAGTAACAACTCGGATTAGCACAATTTCCAAAAGTGCTACTTTACAAACAAATGCCAATACCATGAATACTTATTAATGGCACGCTGTACCTGATGATTTAGTTTAACATGCAAGAAATAATTATTATTAAAACCATATAGAGTTTAATATATTCAAATATCCAAATCCTTCCCCATACTTTTATTTTGGTATCTTATTATTACTTTCTATGGTACATAAGTTTGTCGAATTCGAATACGATATCATGCAGTACTGTATTTAAATGAATACATGTATCTTGTAGGTACCATCAACTCAATACATGGGGTGGGGGAGGGGGGGTCATGGGGGATATGTTTCATTATACATACATATTTAATTCATTACATACAGTATACTATATGCAGCAGGAGTATTATAGATAACAGAATAAACTATAGGTACTGTACAGTATGTAACAGGCAGATTTTATATTTTATGTTTTATACCAGTCAGCCCGGTGCGGCTTTCAGGCTTTGAAGAGCCGGCGGAAGATTTTTCACCCAGCGCAGCATTTTGCATTGCACAGAGCCAGCGCAGGATTTTTGCACCCGGCATGGGCGTGGGTTTGCACAGAGCCGGCGCAGGATTTTTGGCACCCGGCGCCGCGTTCGGGGCAGAAAATAAAACTTTTCAATAGGGATTACACCATTATAACTCAAAATAATGGAATTGCCGTAGCATACCGTATGCTATGAAATTTGGTCAAAATAGGTACAACATACCA
Source organism: Nemertoderma westbladi (assembly GCA_032718475.1). Classification (NCBI taxonomy): domain Eukaryota; kingdom Metazoa; phylum Xenacoelomorpha; order Nemertodermatida; family Nemertodermatidae; genus Nemertoderma; species Nemertoderma westbladi. The sequence continues at coordinate 17,314 of JAUCBJ010002947.1, read as the reverse complement.
ATTTCGACAACTTCCCGTAGCGTAGCATACGGCAGTACGGTATGCTAGGGGAACTGTTGCTGTGTTGAGAATACGTACAAATACGTACACATACCCGTTAAGCACAAACCCTAAATTTTGAATGTTATGGCATAGGCAGGCATGTTGAAATCAACTGTCTGACAGTCCAGAAATCAGCAATCTGACAACAGCAACCATACAGCCATAGCTGGATAGCCCATCAGCCCATACCGGTAATACTGCAGTACTGTAATACAGGCCGGTACCATTGCTGCATTAATGCACATGCAGCGCGAGCTGCGCTACTCGGAGTGCGTGAGCTGGGTGCGGAGGCAGTTCAGCTTCGCGCTGCTGCGGGCCTCCCTCTGATGTGCATAAGAGGGTCGAGATCGGCACGGAAACGCCCAGTTTTTGTTGGGGCAGAAGCATCGCCGTCCATCTTGCTGGCCAACGCCGACACAAGGGTGGGACAGTAGAGTCAGGAACTCATATCATAAACAATTTCAAAATCAGTTTAATTATTTTATATTATTTAATTCCCTTGTATGGTTTAAATTTCCCGCCCTTTGCTCATTTCAGCATTTGATAATAATTACCGAGTGGTTAAAAAAAAAAAAAAAGGTCCGCGTCTACTAAAAAAAAAAAAAAAATTACTGCATTAATTAAACATTTATTTGGGTCCTACTAATTACCCCAACCTACCACAATCTACCCCAACCTACCACAATCTACCCCAACCTACCACAATCTACCGCAATCTACCCCAACAATTCGATAGAGGCATCTAATTACCACAATATTATTTTACAATGGCGTCTAATTACCACAATATACAGAACGAAAGTGTCTATTTACCACAAGACTACACTGCATCTAATTACCACAATATTATTTTACATTGGCATCTAATTACCACAATATACAGAACTCAAGTGTCTATTTACCACAAGACTACACTGCATCTAATTACCACAATATTATTTTACAATGGCATCTAATTACCACAATATCGGAATATACAGAACTCAAGTGTCTATTTACCACAAGACTACACTGCATCTAATTACCACAATATTATTTTACATTGGCATCTAATTACCACTATATACAGAACTCAAGTGTCTATTTACCACAAGACTACACTGCATCTAATTACCACAATATTATTTTACATTGGCATATAATTACCACAATATAGAATGCAAGTGTCTATTTACCACAAGACTACACTGCATCTAATTACCACAATATTATTTTACAATGGCATCTAATTACCACAATATACAGAACTCAAGTGTCTATTTACCACAAGATTATACTGCGTCTAATTACCACAACACTATACTGCGTCTAATTACCACAACACTATACTGCGTCTAATTACCACAATCTATTTACCACAAGACTACACTGCCAGACTGCATCTAATTACCACAATATTATTTTACAATGGCATCTAATTACCACAATATACAGAATGCAAGTGTCTAATTACCACAAGAATATACTGCGTCTAATTACCACAATCTATTTACGAACAAGACTACACTGCACACTGCATCTAATTACCACAATATTATTTTACAATGGCATCTAATTACCACAATATACAGAACGCAAGTGTCTAATTACCACAAGACTATACTGCGTCTAATTACCACAACACTATACTGCGTCTAATTACCACAACACAATACTGCGTCTAATTACCACAATCTATTTACCACAAGACTACACTGCATATAATTACCACAATATACAGTACGGTAGTTATTAATATTCAGTGTCTAATTACCGCAAGACTTCACTAACGTCTAATTACCACAATATACAGAACTCAAGTGTCTAATCACGGGTAGGACTAAAAACCCAAACGGACATGTACGGTACCCAAACGAACCCAAACTGTGGAATACGGAGTTATATCAACAGATGTTATAGTTGCCACAACGGGGAAACAATTATACGATTATATGAAAAATAATTACAGTAATGCAGCTTTTTGTGTTTTACATTCATGAAGAACACAAAAAACGGTGCCAAGCCCGTATAAATGCAGAGGCTCATCTATCAACCACGCTACTTTACACGTATATGATATACAATGGACATCATTATGTATAAAGTAGCGCTTTATTTATACGGGGGGGGGGGCGGCTGAAAGCAATTGGAGAATTGATATCTCGTTTCAATGGTAAAGCATCAAATTAAGGGAGAGGAGCTAGTTAAACTGCTACGTTATTCTAACCAAAACAATAAACTAATGTCAATCGAACATGGTTAAGGTATTAGTTTTGGAAGTAATCAGTTGTTATTTCTGTAAATATCGTTTGTATCGAAAGACCCTATTTAAAGTACTATATACTTAGTTATTGAAATAAAAAGTATTTATTGTTGGATGTTGTAGTTAAAGTTGCCGCCCTCTGGAAACAATCGCCACAACAGATGTTATAGTTGCCCCAACGGAAGAAACAATCGCCACTACGGAGGATATACAGTAGTTGCCACAAAGGAGTGTTAAACTAATTAAAAGACAATGAAATATACAAAACCTTTTTTCGTTTATTTAATTATTCAAACAAGTTTAATACAATCAAAATTTTATCCCTTAATTCTCCCCACACCAGTAATATATAGCCAAAGCAATATCACCAAAATAAGTCCAAAGGTCACAGCTGATATCTCCCAGTGGAGACAATATTGGATTAGGTATAGGCGACGGAAAGGTTAATTGAATCTGATCAGAGGTAGCAGCTGGTATCTCCCTTTTAATGATTATACTCTTCACATACTCCACCCTTAAAACATAACTATAAAGTCAGACAAAGCATATCCACTTGTCTCATTAAGAACATTGATGTATATTGACAACTCTGTTCCCTTCCAACAACGCAACCTGAGGTGATAATTGAGAAATAACACGTTGAGGCCCATAAAATTTGGGGCCTAACGTTGTTCTTTGATATTGGCTGGTGTGGGGAAATCTTGTATGCATTTGACTTTTTCTGGATCAGGTTTAACTTGTCCGTTTTCAATAATAAATCCGAGATAGGGTATCCGTGTTAATCCAAAAGCACATTTGGCCGGCTTTAATTTTATCCCTTCATTTCGGAATTGTGTGAAAATTGCCTTCAAAACTTCGTAGTGCTCCTGTATCGTTTCGGAGGCAGGAATGACGTCATCGACGTATGGAAACACATCTATATCATTTAGTATTGTCTGCATATCTTTTTGAAATTCGGAAGATGCATTTTTCAGTCCAAAAGGCATGACATTAAACTGCCATTGTTTATGGTCTGCTTGAAACGCCGTTTTCGGTTTGCTCGTTTCCGTTAAAGGCACCTGCCAATAACCACTTGTCAAATCTAAACTGGAAAATATCTTTTTATTGTATAATCGATCTAAAAGTTCATCGATAAGTGGCATGGGGAATTTATTATCAATCGTCACTTTATTTAATCCTCTGAAATCAATGCAAAACCGTTTTGTACCATCCGGTTTATCAACTAACAAATAAGGTGAATTCCAAGGTGAAAGTGCCGGTGCTATAATATCATTTTTGTGCATGTCAGTCACTAACCTGTGTATTACTTCTTTGTCCACTTGAGCATTCTTGTATTGACGTTTGAACACAGGTGTCCCAGACGTTTCTATATCATGAGTGAATGATTTCATTCTTCCAATATCATACTTGGAATGGCTGAATATTTCTCGGAAACTCCAAACCAATTCTTGTATTTGTTCCAAATCATTTGGTTTCCAATCCGTTGGCCATCGAAAAAGTTTCACAAACTCTTCTCGTGAAATTATATTAACGGCTGCTACCACTGGGTTCCCCAAAATAGTAGGGAAGGCCTGAATTGCCTTAATTCCTAATATTAACTCGAATGGTGGATCCTTGAGTATATGAAAGTCTAACACTTCCTTGAAGCCGTTCCATTTTGCCGTGATTCTAACTAAACCCGTCGATTTCACAACATCCCCGGACGCCGTGTAAAAACATATGCTACGTGATAGAATATCTAAATATTGGAAGAGATACGCCTATTCCTACTATATGGAGAGACAGCAACAATACCTGCAATATCCTACTGTAAAGTTTGTGAATCAAATCATAAATCCGACCTTCTCACCAAAACAGTAAACTCTAAGTAAGCGAATATATTGCAGTATCGATCTCTTATAACCGGTGAGGCAGAAAACAGTCTACGAGCAGACAAACTTCGATAAAACAAAATCCCGCGCAGCGAATCCTAAAATCAGGCTGACTCACTGACGGACTAAGGGGCTCGTATACTTTGCCGCGGTGTGATTTATATGGTTGGGCAAAGGGACGCTAGCTAGGTACACAGGCAGATATTTGGAGATGTCTAACTAGCGGGCAAAGTGCAGTAAGGACGAAAGTTAATTTTATATATTTCGAGGTGTAAATAATTTCTAACGCGCGTGTGTTAATTCTGAACGGTCAAAGCAGTTTTGCTCCTTCACATATATAATTACTGGGTACGGTGTGCATTTTACGAATATTCTAATTTTATAACTTGTAGGTCCAATACTCACGAATGATAAGGTTCCTTCCCCTCTTGCGTATTTCCAGGACTCAAATTCAGGCATAAGGTTAATACTACGCCCAGAATTCGGCAATTTTAGGTACCAGGTCCCTGATACTAAGAAGAGATGTGTTAGTTTACTACTGTAGGCGTACGGGTACTAATAGCTATCCTGGCTCCTATCTAGAATTTTAGTCACCCAGGTAGTCCGGGTAACTTCCTATTAGGGCGTTGGCGGGGACACGGTAGATGTTAGTATCCCTAATAGCCTCAATTTATTTGCGCCTAGTGTAAACTGCCCTACCGCCTGAACGGTACAATCCCAATTCAGGTGAAAACACAGCAACCCCCTAGCCTACAAGTTCTAATGCAATGGACACTGTCGTACTACAAATAGTCGCACACACACCTGTACTTAGCAAGAGTTAGGCGTACAGTTTGCTGCACCCCACCAATTTGTATGCTTCGTACCAGTGTGCCTACGTCCTATCTGCGTACTAGTATCTGCCTGCGCTCTCCCCCCGTAGGAATATGAAGGTCTACTGCGGTTTTTCCTGAATCAAGACAGTACAGTCCCTTAGATGTAATTTTAGGCTTACAGCGTGTCACTACTTCTACCTTTTGATCTTTTGGTCTTACGCTTAGGTAGCGAGGCGTCGAACGCTGTCTAACCTTTCAGGCGATGGGCGAATAACTCAAGATGGTATTGCGGGTTGTCTCTCGTCTACATTCCCCCGATGTTCCCGTTCATTGCTGCGGCCCGATCTCTAGCCGGCCATCCTGTCCCTAAGTTTGTTCACCGTAGTGAATCCATGGTAAAACAGATAGAAAAGGGCTGAGATTGACAAATATTTCTAACTTTTATTACAAAATCAAACAGATAAGATAATAACTAATAAGATCAGAAAGATATAGATAGAATGCACTGAGATAATGAATGTATAAGATTGAAGTAGTGTAGTTATAAGATAGATAACTAATGAACAAATCGCACCTTTATATAGCAAATTTGTGCTGCAATCAATCGAGAAAATTCTCGATTGTTCTATAGGTTCTAACAGGGTTTTAAAGATAGCTATTGGTCCAGCTAATATATAACTTGCACGACATTGGTTACAATCAAATAACTACAGTCTCATTGGTACAGACAAATGCAATTAATTTGTAGCGGTTAATTTAAATGAGTTGAAATTCTGCACAAAAAATAATTCGCACTTACTAGGATTCGAACTCAATACCTACTACACACATAATTTCCAACGCTCTACCGACTGAGCTACTGAACCACTTGACCAATAGATGTACAATAGATATTACAAATACAAATGAGGATTCAAAGCAATCTTTTACAAAGTTAATCCGAATAAAATAAAATTTTGAAAATCCACGGCATTTAGGGAATATAATTCTATACTAAACATAAATCATCAACTAATTGTTTTGAAATTAAATTCAGTTCAGAACCAGTATCTAACATGGCTATATGTCTATTCTCACCGTTCATTTCGATTTCTGCGTAAAGGAACGGTGCTCTATGATTTATTAACGAACTCCCAGTAGCTGCACCTCCCACTACTGGGATTTGAAGTTTTTTGATTTGCGATTGGTACAGTCTTTACCCATGTGGTTCTCGTTGCGGCATTTCCTACAACGTTTGAAGCATTGCCTCGCAAAATGGCCGGATATGCCGCAATTGAAACACCCTGTAGTTGCTGCACCGGACACTGGAATATATGACTGAGCTTGACCTTGGTAGTTCAACGATATCCCCGTATCCAGATTGAACTGCACCAGGCTATCCCAAGAAGTAAACTGTTGAGCTTTTAACACTTTTTGAGATGATTCGTTCTTTATGTTTTTCAAGAAGATGCTAATTGCCAAATCATCTGAGATTGTACGTCTATATTTAAGTAACCTTAGTGCGTCATCAAAGCTTGTCAAATCTTCGCTCGAGGTGATATCGAATTCTAATGAATTTAATCCATCCATTGGAACGACCAATTGTGTCCAAGCCTCTCTAAGTTTTTTTAACAATGAGGTAGCTGTGGTTCGTCCATCGATCTGAACTTTTTTTAGGATATTATCCTCGACCGATACTTGTATCTTCAACAACAGTGCTTCGTCTTTCTTTTCCTCCTCGATTTTCCCTTGCAGGACTAGTAAGTTAACTTCTGCCCGTGTTGACATCTCCCAACAAGAAAAATCTGTAGTAAGGGATAGTTTCATGTTCGAAATCACACTGCGCCAATGTTAAACTAATAAAAAGACAATGAAATATACAAAACCTTTTTCGTTTATTTAATTATTCAAACAAGTTTAATACAATCAAAATTATCTCTCTTAATTCTCCCCACACCAGTAATATATAGCCAAAGCAATATCACCAAAATAAGTCCAAAGGTCACAGCTGATATCTCCCAGTGGAGACAATATTGGATTAGGTATAGGCGACGGAAAGGTTAATTGAATCTGATCAGAGGTAGCAGCTGGTATCTCCCTTTTAATGATTATACTCTTCACAAGGAGGAAACAATCGCCACAACGGGGGCCACAATCGCCACAACAGATGTTATACAACTGTATTTGCTACAACGGGGAAACAACAGGGAAACGACTGACTGACCAACTAACCCACCGACAGACTGACCGACCGACTGACCGACAGACTAACCAACTGGCCTACCGACAGACTCACCTACCTATATACTGTAGAACTTATTACTAAATGAAATAAACTGATTTCGTTATGGATATAATATACTGAAATTGTGCCCCATTAATTGATTTATATAAACTAAGACTATTTTTATTCGGAATTAAATGGTGTTTAAACACAATTCAATTATTGGTTAATTTTATAACTTGCGATAAAGTATTTAAACTTACAAATTATGTATTTCCTGTGTCTCGTCCGTTTCTGGTACAGTATTGTATTGTACAGTATTGTAAATAGACACTTGCGTTCTGTATATTGTGGTAATGTAGAATTGTTTCCCCATTGTGGCAACAATAACATCCTGTTGATATACAGTAACTCCGTTTAGATGCAGTGTGGTCTTGTGGTACCCGTGATTAGACACTTGCGTTCTGTATATTGTGGTAATTAGACGTTAGTGAAGTCTTGCGGTAATTAGACACTGAATATTAATAACTACCGTACTGTATATTGTGGTAATTAGACACTCTTGCATTCTGTATATTGTGGTAATTAGATGCAGTGTGGTCTTGTGGTAAATAGAAACTGCGTTCTGTATATTGTGGTAATTAGATGCCATTGTAAAATAATATTGTGGTAATTAGATGCAGTGTGCAGGTAGTCTTGTGGTAAATAGATTGTGGAATTAGACGCAGTATATAGTCTTGTGGTAATTAGACGCAGTATAGTCTTGTTTGTAATTAGACGCAGTATAGTCTTGTGGTAATTAGACACTTGCGTTCTGTATATTGTGGTAATTAGACGCAGTATAGTGTTGTGGTAATTAGAGCACTTGCGTTCTGTATATTGTGGTAATTAGATGCCATTGTAAAATAATATTGTGGTAATTAGATGCAGTGTAGTCTTGTGGTAAATAGATTGTGGAATTAGACGCAGTATTGTGTTGTGGTAATTAGACGCAGTATAGTGTTGTGGTAATTAGACGCAGTATAGTCTTGTGGTAATTAGAGACTTGCGTTCTGTATATTGTGGTAATTAGATGCCATTGTAAAATAATATTGTGGTAATTAGATGCAGTGTAGTCTTGTGGTAAATAGATTGTAGTAATTAGACGCAGTATAGTGTTGTGGTAATTACACACTTGCATTCTGTATATTGTGGTATGTAATTAGATGCCATTGTAAAATAATATTGTGGTAATTAGATGCAGTGTAGTCTTGTGGTAAATAGATTGTGGAATTAGACGCAGTATAGTCTTGTGGTAATTAGACGCAGTATAGTCTTGTTTGTAATTAGACGCAGTATAGTCTTGTGGTAATTAGACACTTGCGTTCTGTATATTGTGGTAATTAGACGCAGTATAGTGTTGTGGTAATTAGAGACTTGCGTTCTGTATATTGTGGTAATTAGATGCCATTGTAAAATAATATTGTGGTAATTAGATGCAGTGTAGTCTTGTGGTAAATAGATTGTGGTAATTAGACGCAGTATAGTGTTGTAGTAATTAGACACTTGCATTCTGTATATTGTGGTAATTAGATGCCATTGTAAAATAATATTGTGGTAATTAGATGCAGTGTAGTCTTGTGGTAAATAGACACTTGAGTTCTGTATATTGTGGTAATTAGATGCCATTGTAAAATAACATTGTGGTAATTAGATGCCTGTATCGAATTGTTGGGGTAGATTGTGGTAGGTTGGGGTAGGTTGGGGTAATTAGTAGGACCGTTAATTAAACATTTATTTCTATATTTACAGGGAAGCCTACTACTGTACTAAGCCTAGTTCTGTAGTTATGGCATTGTACATTATTACAAGAAGAAATAAAATAATACAGGTAATACGGTAAGGTTTGTTGTTCTATTACAGTGTATAATAGTGTAGGCCTACTTGAGTATTTGAGTAGGCCTAACTAACGTACTAACGTACCGGTATTAGATTATAGTAAAACAATCCTAATCGTATGTTTGTCAAAAATGTTGATCAGTTGTTTAAAACAAGTGTGACGTCATGAAAGGTTTCATTTAAAAAAATTATATTTAAAATTGTAGGCCTAATGTATGCCAGTATGCCTACAGTATATTTCACTAGTCAGCTAGTTGAAATTAGGAATAAAACATTTCATTGCGAAATTTATCTATCTAATAACTATTTACGTACATATACAATGCGTACACGTAGTTTTAGTAATCAGGTAATGCAGTAGGCCTAACTACTAACTACAGAACTAGCTGACTACAGACTAGGCCTAAGTACAGAAGTACGTAAACGGAAGTACCAAGTAAGGCAACAAACTGACAAAGGTTAATATATTCATACTGCTGTACCGGTACCGGTACTGCAGTACTGTATGTTTATGTTAACCGATCACAGTTCTTACCGGTAATTACTTAATTACAAATGTGATGTTCTTAGTAGAATGATATTTGTTGTCAGTGTTGTAATGTTCTGTTCATACGTCACACTTCTTTTAAACAACTGATCAACAATTTTGACAAATATACGCTTAGGACTGTTTTACTATAATCTAATACGTTACTCAAATACTCTTACTGCAGTACTGTATCTATAATAATACAGTATTTATAATATAACAACAAACCTTACCGTAATTTTGTATTACTTCTTCTTACTGTCTTATGTAATAATGTCCAATATGGCATTACTAGGCTTAGTAGGCTTCCCTTTAAATATAGAAATAAATGATTAATATGACTTGCGGCGAGGTGTCCGATAATTTGCGACGAAATGGCATTTACAGTGAGACACCTCGCCGCAAAGACACCTCGCCGCACATTATCTGCGGCGAGGTGACCTGCCTGCCTGCGGCGAAGTGGCAGTGCGGCGAGGTGACCAGCACCCCTACTGCCAGACTGCAGAATGCAGTACACAATACTGCTATATCTGTATATGCTCTGACAGTCTGAAACTTGTTCATGAATTTCTGAATTTATTAGGCCTGTTCGAAATTGCAATTGTCAAGATGCAAAATTTAGTTAATTCAGTTAAAGGTACAGCCCTGGGTGTTGCTGAATACCTGACGCCTGTTCTAAAAGAATCCAAATTCAAAGAAACTGGAGTTATAACACCGGATGAATTCGTGGCAGCCGGAGATTATTTGGTTCATCATTGTCCAACATGGCAATGGATGTCCGGTGATGAGTCAAAGATTAAGCAATATCTACCAAAAGAAAAGCAATTCCTGATGACAAAAAATGTCCCCTGTTATAAACGTTGTTGGCAAATGGAGTATATTGCGTCCGAGAAAGTAATTGAAGAAGACACAGGCGAGGGTGGTTGGGTAGATACTCACCACTTCAATGATTCCGGTGGAATAAAGGCGATTGATGACCAGGTGAGCCATAGCCATATTCTAAATAAATATATAAATATATAAAAATTCATCCCTGTACCGGTAGGCCTACTCTCAAAAATAAATTGTAATCCGTTCTAATGAGTTTAGTTTAAAGGTTAAAATAGCGTGCCACTGTAACCTTGAACCTAAAATAATAATTTAACATTGAGGCAGGATATTAATTCGCCAAGGCGGGATTTGCGTCCAGTTCCCAGGTTCCCCCACAAACCCCCCCCCCCCCCCCCCCCCCCCCCTACTATATTTATTATTTATTTTGAAATAAAGATTAAGATGTACGGTAAATAACGGCCGATGTGTATAACCAATAAAGATAATCAATAATACAATCATATCTATTCTATTTCATTCCTGCATTAACTCAGTTAACTTTAGTACATTCCTACATTCTTTCATTATTACAGTCAGTCACTGCAATTGCAAACAATCACTCATTAGGTAAGTTGGTTAGAGTACATAGAGCCACCGGCAGACCGCTAATATCTAAATGTAAACTACTAAGTTACATTGAGTGCTTGTTGATTCAGCACCTACAAATGTGGTCTAGAATAGCAAGCATTCACATAACAACCAATCAAACGGAGCTGCCCCAAACCACTGAAAGCATTCATAAACAGGCAACATTATTGGATGTTCAGAAAATGAGTGCTTGCGTTTTTACTCTCATGTCCCGTCACCATTTTTGGTAGTTAATGTTTTGTAGTTTTTCTACTGTGTGGGGCCTACCTACGTCTTACTGTCTTACATGAAGGCTGGGCTGGTAAGCCCTAATGAAGAAAGCTGATTTTAACACACAAATGTAGGTTTTGAGTGCGTGACAGTAACACTGATAGTCCTACTGTCCTACTCGTTATATTTTATATTATTTTTATATTATATTATATTAACAAAAATTCCTAACAATAACATATACCGTTGCCGCTGACTGATCTGTCAACCTCTATCACAATCACTATGCGCTCATTTTTTATTGTTGTAAATATATACCATTGTGTAAAGTAATTGTTTAAAGATTTATTTTGCTCTCTACGATCCCATTATTATAGGCACTTATTTAAAAATTACCGGGTACTCTGTAATTGTTTATAACAAAATGGCCTTTCTCACTGCACAATTTTCTTTTCAAACACATACAGTAGAAACATACTTTTTACATAGGCCCTATGCAAAATTCGAAAACTTTTCTTGCTCGCTCCATTCTCATATCTCTGCTTATTGCAGAATACAGTACAATCTGACATGCTTTTACAATTAAATACCGGTACATAAGAATTCGTTGCAAAAATTATTGATAATATAACTGTATCAAAGCAAACAGTCGGCCGAAGCCGGAGGCGACCCGAAGGCTCCTCTTTCGATAGCTGCTACCCGAGGGTAGGGGTGGGCTCTACTCCTATCCCAAGATTTGCTCCCAGTTATTTAATTGGTACTCATTTTATCGACCCCAGTGGATGAAAGGCTGAGTGGACCCTGGCGGGGCTGAACCTACAACCAATAGATTGCAGGCCCGGCGCTCAACCAACTGAGCTACCCCGCCTTTAACTGTATAATAATATAACTGTATAATAAATAATAATTATATTGTTCTAAAAAATTATGTAGCTCATCGCACATCACTTTGACGGCACACTAGAACCTGATCTGATTGCAGATACTGTAACCTGCGCACTTATTTAGTCCTGTCCGTCTGCTGTCCTTTTTAAATATAAATAATACGTAATTGTACGTAATTGTAAACCTAACAATTACCTTTTTGCAGCTAAAAACATTATACCGGTTATTTTCATTAAAAATTTAATAAATGGCAGTCGGATCCATCGGTGGGAACCAAACGATTGGCCACGCCAGCTTGTTATGTATGTTAACAAGACACTTGCAAAACTTTCTAAAACTGTAACTGAAACTATTTCTTTTTGGAAACTGGAACTGAAATAAATAGGTTTATTAGAACTGAAACTAGAATTAAAACTGAAATTATTCTTTTTTCGGAACTGAAACTTGAACTGAAATGAACGTGTTTATTAGAACTGAAACTGAAACCGAAGCAAGTCAAATTTTCATTCAGTTCGCATCACTAGGTACAACACTACAGTACTAAACCGACTGCGCATTCTATGATGTACGGTATAATAATATAATGAGCTGCGCTGCAGTGCATAATGACGACAGAAAAAAGTAGGCCTACTGGTAGACGATTATATTATCATTACTATTTTAGGTTTCGGAAATGACGTTAGATGGTAGTAAATCACATCCGGAGGCTGTTGTTGTAACTCCTCATGTTGATGAAGAAGATGATGACGAAGAAGAGGCTGCCGATATGGAGGACTATGAGGAGTCTGGTTTATTAGAGGAAGACTCAGGTAATAATATTTCAGAGAAAGTAGATTCCATCAGACATCCGAATAACGTGTTTGTTATATAGACACTTATTTTGGAATATATTTGATAAATACCCGAAAAGTTAACCTCGCAGCGTCGCACGTGGCGAACCCAACTGTAATTTATAATTATTTATTATTTGGGAAAAAGTATAACTTTGATCAATATTCTCGAGATATTATATTTACCGAGCGTCAGAATGGTTGATAACGAGTCGAGAGAATATTGACAAAAAAATTTAATGTCATGTAATCTCAATCTATATTGCTGCCATAGTTACTGCGATTCAAATTACTGTACACCTCAACTCCCGATGCTGCCTAACTCAATGTTAAATAATTTCGTGTTCTCGATTATTTATTACGTAACTAAAGAGCCGCTAAACTATATAAACCAATTGGATTTTGAGTTCCGTTTTGGTGTTCACCACTCAGACTCTAAATAACTAACTTTTGAGTGTGCGAATGTTTTTTGCTCAAATTACTTGCAAACCTTTTCTACCTCGATGCTCTTTCAACACATGCTATAAATAAAAATATTTTGGTGTATATTCGAGCCAATGACAATAACTACTTCCGAAATTCGACAACAATTTTTAATCATGACCTAGGGTTAAGATTAAATAAATATTATTAAAAAATTAATTACAGGAACGGCAGAATTGGCGACTAAAGATGAACCCAGTAATGAGGCAGCCGGTGACGAGGGGGGCGAGATAGTACAGACCCGAACCTACGATCTCATGATCTCCTACGATAAATACTACCAGACGCCCCGACTGTGGCTGGCCGGCTACAACGAGTCACGGAAACCCCTCACGCAGAAGCAGTTGTACGAGGACATATCGCAGGACCACGTTAAACGTACCGTCACCATAGAACCACACCCCCATCTCCCGCCGCCCCCCATGGCCTCCGTACATCCGTGTCGCCACGCCGATGTCATGAAGAAGATTATTGAAACTGTTGCGGAGGGTGGTAAGGATCTCGCAGTCGTTGTCTATCTCGTTATATTCCTCAAGTTCGTTCAGGCAGTGATCCCAACCATCGAATACGATTATACTAGACACTTTACGTTATAGATATCGTTGAAAATAATGAATTTTTTAGGAGTAAATTAACTTATATTATATGGCGTTTCTTATAATTACTGTAACTTGTGGTGCAGATTCATATTTCTTCGTCCTTCCAATATATACTGATTCCCGAAGATTACTCTCTATAGGTATCCAGGTTTTAATTACCTTTGTTACTTATTATAAATTTATTGATAAAGTAACTTGCGTAAAATTCTTATATATTTTAGAAAATATAAATCTTCAAATTTTAATATCAGATCATGATTTCATTTACAACGCTCAGATTAGCAGCTTCAAGGGGCGATTCATCCCACCTCCCCCAGTCTTTTTTAATTAGTTCCCCAATAAAACATTTTATGGTGATTCCGAATCTGAAATCAGTTTTTTATAAGTTGTTTCGTTATTGATTCATGGCAACATTTGAAATTTTCACCCAGAATTTGTAATTTTGGTGCAGCTCTAAAATTGCCACCAAGGAATACTATCCAACACCAATAATTTTCTATTTTCGGAATAGTCAACACAAATTACCCCATAGGTTTCAAAACCATAAAAGGTCATTTTTGAAAGATTTCAAAAGCGTTCACTTAATTGGTTCATGTTTGTTCAGTTGTAAATAGAAGAAAATTTTAATGGCAATTTCTCGCGGTGGTTTTTTTCGGACATTTTATTTACTTTTTCACTACTCAACCGATTTTCTTTGATGACTTAATATTTTACAATTTGATTTTAAAAAATGTATGGCGGTTTTTGTTTTAAAAGTACTCAAACGTCGAAAATTTTGTGAGTTTTTGGTATAATAGTAAACAGCAGCATCTGTACTGCTACAGTTATACAATTTTATAACAAAACCGCATTGTGCAGCTGGCCTCAACTTATTTACTTTCAATGTCATGATGATATACGATGGCTCGGCGAGCAAATTATGTTCCATTGTATACGAAATATTGAGTTTATGAGTTTTAAAAGGGCCAGTAACTGTTTGTAAACTAAGAGGTGTGATACTTATTGCTTTGGTTAGACTTTTAAGGTAACATTACCCTATAATACTACTATACAAGTTTTAATTCTAAGAGATTTTTCGAATTTATACTCAAAATTGGTGCTACAAAATATTATAGGTAACGTTGCGAAGAAATGGTGTTCAATAAAAAAAATGCCGGTCATTTTAAGATGTAAATTATTGGAAATGATCGAGGAAGTCAAAAGTTACGGCGTGTCTAATGTTTTTGTTTAGTTTTGGCCACTTTTAGTGATCTTCTCAAACTCGGTATAGCTAAAGAACAGTCTGCCAAGGAACAATCTGTCAAACAGTATGCCTTTACTCCTAGAAAAAGCAAACAACCGTGGACAAACAGATTTTCTAGCAACTTATGAATTAGAAACAGTTCAACGGATTGGTAAACCAAATAATGTTTCACAATTTTCAGGGACCTCGCACACATCCTTCGGGAGGAAACCAAGTAACCAACCAAGTAAACCCTGTTTCCGTTGCGCATCAACTAGATGTTCTAAATTGTGTTCAATTCGATTATGGCTCGAGGTATCCACCAAAACTAGAATTTAATGAAAGAGACAAAGAATTGTTTGCAGTAGAAGATCACCATGATATATATGTTAATCGTGTGATCGAGGAATCCCTTCCCCAAGCTATTACACTGGAAATGGTCAAACATGAAACTACCAAAGACCCTGAACTTCAAACTCTTATAAAGGATATTTGTGTTAATAAGTTTTGTACAACTTTTCAAAAACATTTTTCTAGAATATTCTCTGAGCTCACAATCATTGATGGCATTGTTATGAGGAATAACCAAATTGTTATTCCAGCCTCCCTGCAGGCGGACATCATTGGTCTTGCCCACGAAGGCCATATGTGACAAGACAAAACCATATTATCATTTATTCGTCAATCATGTTGGTTCCCTGGAATGACAGCTGCTGTTGCAGAATACGTTAAAACGTGCATTTTAGCATCCACTAAGCACACCTTTCCAGAACCTCTGAAACCTAATCCATTGCCAGATCGGCCATTGCAGAAACTGCATGCAGATTTTAAAGGTCACATACGGTCTCAGTATTACCTCCATTTGATCATTGACCAGTATTCAAAGTACCCTGAGGTTGACATTGTCACATCTATCAGCTTCACAAAACTAGAACCATGCTTAGATCGTGTGTTCGCCACTCATGGTATTCCCGACGAGTTAACTTCAGATAATGGACCACCTGATGGTAGTGATTAATTTTTGAAGTACTCTAAACGAATGGGGTTTAAACATACTCCAGTGACACCCAGAGACCCCCAGCGCAATGGGTTCGCTGAGAGTTTTGTCAAGGTACTGTGCAAGATAATATACACGCTGTCTGTGAAGGAAAAAAACTCGCAATGAGATCAATCGGTACTTGATACAGTATCGTTCCACACCACATTCGACCACAGGTCGATCTCCAGCTGAACTACTTTTTAACCGGAAAATGAAAACCAAACTGCCCAGTTTTGCTCCACTCTCTGAGTCTGCTGATCTCAAAGAGATTCGTGCTGAACATGATGCCAAGAAGTTAGCAAAAACTTCAGTTCGACAAGCACCACAGGGCAACACATAAAACTATCAAGAGAGATGATACGGTCCTTATCGAACAAACAAAGACATCAATTAAACCTCCTTTTGATCCTAGACCTTACCATGTAACGCAGGTCAAGGGGAGTCAGTTGACAGTGCAACGTGGTGAAAGTATTCTAAAACGCAGTAAAAACCACATCAAAGTTGTCCAGCGCCGCCCAGAACATTTGGAACCATCCTGGACCAAGACCAACCCAATGAAGCCATGGGATTACAATAGCAACGATATAGAATGTTCTACAACCAACATGCGAGTCCCTCAGACCGTCCCTAATAATCCCATAGAACCTCCTCTATCAACATCTGTCTCAGATGCATCGGATGTGGCGAGACCATCTAAGGTGACAAAGAACTATCCACTGCGCAGCCATGGTGCCCTACTGAGATGGAACCCGGAACTTAACTCTGGTTCGCCCATACAGTATTACCGAATAAAATATAGGCCTATATCTAGAACTATTTTATAAACTGATAGTGAAGTGGAAAGAAAATTATAGAAAGAAAACTATTTTATAAACTGATAGTGAAGTGGAAAGAAAATTATAGAAAGAAAACTATTTTAGAAAGAAAGCTATAGAAAGAAAACTATTTTAGGATACATTACATTTACTAAGTAAACTATTTTATGATACATTAAATTTACTAAAGTTA
>JAUCBJ010002946.1:0-27401 GCA_032718475.1 Nemertoderma westbladi | reverse complement strand
CAACCATTGAGGCGATCGGCTGGTGATTCAGCCTTAACCTTGGTGGTTGGTTGGCTTTTCCGCCCAGTAAGCAAGTTGATCAATTTCCATGCCTGGGATGATTGCCTGCTGTCGTCAGCATCATTGATGGCATCAACCTGTTGGTTTATTAGCTCCTGTAGATTAACAGAGTACTGCCTGTTCAGGGACCTAGATGCAGCCTTAACTGCATTCTTGGCCGCTGTAGTCTGTTTGAGTCGGGACTCTTTCTGCGCCTTATAGAGGTCATTTCGGCACTTCTGAATTTTGTTGTCAGTCCAGGGGGCCCTTTTCCTGTTTCGAGGGTATACAGGAACTGTTTCTGCGAGGCTGCTAAGCTTAACTGCTTCTGTAAACGCAGTGATCTGCCGCCTCAGAGGCAATAACATCATACCTGTTGCTCAGCTGTAGTGTGAAGTAGCTGTAGTAGTGTCTCACACTTGGCTGTTGCAACAGAGAGGACCAGTCATGCCGAGGCAAGGCAGATTTCGTTGTTCTGCTAGCACGCAGACTAAGCATGTAATTTAGCATGATTAAAGATGTATTGCATTGTTGCCAAGCTACAGTATGTTTGGGATAAACAAAATATTCCAGAATATGTTGTTTTTATTTAATAGAATAAAATAGCCTCGCTCATATGCAAAACCAAACCGAAAATAAAAATTCTGGCTCACCCAGTAAGGAGGAGGGAGGTGAAACTATCTCTGTTTCAAATTTCATGCAATCTCATGGCGATTTGTAAAAAAAATTGGGGGTGGGGTGGGGGCATGTACCTGAATAAAGACACTATATTCCAGAACATGGTGTATTGGTAGAATAATATGCCATGTAATCTACTCTTTTCGAGGCGAGAATCTACTCTGTCTTCCACTTAGAAGGATAATTGAAGAGTTATCAAAAAAGCAAGACAGGCATCTGGCTGTTATTTTTATTGACTTCTTCAAGGCCTTTGTCTCGCTCATGTATGTTCAGCATATATATAAAATTTCATTATATGAGATTCCTGATGAAATTATTGCAGCAATCAGATCTGTATACGATGGTTCGACAACATTTGAGTCTACTGTTGACGGTGACACAGAACCATTTGAAGTGTTATGGGGCGTCCTCCAGGGAGACACACTCTCGCCATTCTTGTTCATAATTGTGGTTGACTATGTTCTACGCATATCCTTAGATCATCATAATGATGATGAGGTGATGGTAACTCCACCTATTGGCTCCAGAAGTCGAGGGAATCTAGCCAAGTTCCTAACTGATCTAAGCTTTGCTGGTGACTTAGGAGTACTCTCAGAATCACTAGAGGGAGCCCAACGGCTCCTCAGCTCATTAGAACAGGTGTCGGTCTTTTTGTTAACTCCAAGAAGACCAAAATCTTCACAGTTACCATTGAAAGTCCTCAGGAAATGTCTAATCGTATGGGCATAAGCTCAAAGGATGGCTTGCTTGAACATGTGGACGACTTCTGTTACCTGGGATCATGGATCCGGAAGTCAGGTGAGGACCTTCGAATACGTAAGGGAGGGGCAGCTTGAATGGGCTTTCCAGGATTTGGAAGTCACACAGAATACATCGGAAACTTAAGGTCCGATTATTTAGAGCAGCAGTAGTTCCAGTACTCCCCTATGGGAGTATTATGCTGGGCTCTAACTGCTGAGGATACCAAATCTCTGGATGGCACATTCACAAGAATGCTACGTCGGGTTCACTGTGTCAAGTACAATGCACACATCTCCAACCAGACTCTATATAACATTGGAGGTGTCTCATTGGTTCCCCCAAGCTTGACACTTTAATAAAGCCGCCTCCGCTTTGCAGGTCATTGTTTTCGCTCTAAGGACCAGGCTGTGCACAATATTGTGCTTTGTCCGCCCCTGTCAGAAAATTAGCATGGTGGACAGGCCATGACTTTCTTGAGACGCCTCTTAAAGGACACATGC
Source organism: Nemertoderma westbladi (assembly GCA_032718475.1). Classification (NCBI taxonomy): domain Eukaryota; kingdom Metazoa; phylum Xenacoelomorpha; order Nemertodermatida; family Nemertodermatidae; genus Nemertoderma; species Nemertoderma westbladi. The sequence goes on along the minus strand of JAUCBJ010002946.1, from coordinate 25,443 downwards.
CTTGAAAATGCGGATAATCTCGCGAAAGTGATGGGGGATGGGGAGTTGTGTCGGTGCAACTTTGTTGATAAGCCGGCATACCATTCTTAATGCACGCTGCATTGGGCTGGCTAATTGTGGATTACATGGGGGTGTCAAAATACATTTGTCTAGCCGGCATAGCATCTCAATGTGCAGCTTCAATGTTAGAGGCCGATTACAGATATCTGTTATGTCAAAGTCAATATTCACGTGCTTCCTTTACGCTAATGAAAGGCGCGTTTGTCGCACGTAAATCCTGGAATTAAAACAGGATTCTGGTAAAATCTGCATCTCAAATGAATACTAAATCAGAAAGCTAATCCGTGAAGCAGTGTTGGAGAGTCGAGTATTCGGATTAGGGGTAATTAACTGACACAGATTCTATCCTTTGAGTGTTACGTGTCGCCCCAGAAACAATTTCCCTCCGGGTCGCGTTATTACAGGTGCTTTGTTTTATCTTACACATTAAGTTCTTTAGATAAAAAAGGTGGCGGTTATACGAGCCGTATGTCTAGTGTACTAATAAGGGGGAAATTAGTTTCACTTCAATAAATTTAACGTAGGCGTACATTAAAACGTTTAACAGTCTCACTAACGACTATTAAAGTTAGGAAATCCCGCCGTCATTCTGGAACTCTATTGCGTTCACAGACCGGAGATGGACTGGTCCTAATGAAATACAGAGGCATGTGGTCACCCACCATCATATCTGCCGAAAAGTCGCTCCTTCCACCGCGAAGAATCCGGAATGTATCTGTAGGCTCTTGGGGGGGGGGGGGGGGGGAGAACCCCTTGCCACCTACTTACTACGGCAAAGGCGACTGACCGGACCCATTGTCATTTAAAGGAGCAGGTTACAGATGCGTGTTGGGGAACCAAAACAATAAACGAAAGTTAACAAAGTTGAGGTAATAAGGGTCAAGGGTCTGGTCAATAATACACAAGTAAAATATAAATTAATTATAAAGCTTCAATACGGTATTTATTTGTAGGGTCCGGTCAGTAGCAACTTCCACTTACTACAGTACATTGCAAAAAACTAATATCCTTGACTCTATGGGCGGCCCATGTGAATAACCAAACTACCAGACTTCCTGCCGTTATATTTCACTTTGCAGTTACCCCCATGTGAAGAATACCAGATTTTCACCAAAAACACAGGTAACAGAATGGCTGAATCTAACCAAAACAATAAACGAATTAGTATATGTACAGGTTATAAGACAGAAATAAGCGCTATAAAACACTTATAAGGATAAATTTAAAAAGATAAAAAATCGTCATATATAAATTTCCAATTAAAAGTCGACCGAAAAGTGAAATCCTGGTATTCTTCACATGCATAGGCGCTATCATGGGCCACTCTGAAGCCGGTTAACTATCCGAAGTTATCCATTTTTTCTTACAATTTTAATATTTAATTATTTTAATTATTATATATTATTATTATAAAAATTATTATTATTTTAATTATTTATATAAGGTTTATATTCATCTATTATAGCTGTTAACGATAGCACATTACCGACATTACAGATCCACCATCACCATCAAATGACTCCGTAATATACATACTTTTCAGGTCCGCGTAGCGAGACCTCTAGTATTCACTCCGTGGGAGTTGTTGTTGGTGTTGTTAATTTCCAGGTAGGTTTTAGTTTTATGCGGCGCAGTGGCGAAGTTGGTAGTTGGTTGGTAGAACTTGGAACCTCTAGGCAGTAGGTACCGAGTTCAATCCCACTTTCCGGTAAATTTTTTTGGTAGTAAGCCTATCAAGGAGACAGTTCATGGTCAGTTAGTAAACGCGGACCTTTGCGCGATTTCTCGCCGTAAGTAATTTCGTTATCAAAGCATTATTCATATTATATTTAATTAATACCCATTACAGGCATGTACTGTATACATATACAGTGCTTGCGGGCAACTACCGTACCTAATGTATGTAGACAATAAAAAATATCTTTTTATTATGTTGTTGAAGTGATTAAATATTATGTGAATATTCGCAGGTTTGATTAAATAAGTAATAAATCTGCAGTTTTTAAAAATAGAAACATGCAGAATGTTCGATATGGGATTCGACGCAACCAAAATTCCTCTCTTTCTCCAGGAATATCTACGCAAATAACAGACGGTTGCTCCCAAAAATAAAACAGTACTTTGATCTATTGGCATTAGTTAATTTGATTGTTTTGGTTAGAATACGCGTGCCATACTGTAACCTGCTCCTTTCCCTTAATTGATAAGTTAAAATTGAGTTGAGATGAATTGATAGACGAGGTTTGCTGTATTTTCGTTGAAAACCTGGTATTCTTCACATGGGCCAGACTATCAGTGTCAGTTAATGAAGTTAATTAATTAAACGTAATGCTTCTATTCTCAAATACTAACTACTTGAAACACTTTTTTTCAAAATTTTGTAAAAAAAACAATTATTCTTCTGTATAATTATTTCCCTTTCTCCATATTTTCCTGATTATATAAATAGATTGAATAGCTCGAGGCAACATATGTTAGCACAATATTTATTTACTCCAAATATTTAACAAGAATTGATATGGATCGCATCTCGCCAACAATGTGGGATGTCTGATTACAAGCAGGTTTCTGGAGGTTAACGCCCTTTGGTACAGAACATGGGTTCACTGATGCGAGAATAAATAAAATATGGGATGACTTGCTTACTTCAACAAATCGATGTTCGAATTATAATCCCAGGATAGTACATGGGTGGCCAGGACATTGATCTTAGTAGTTTTATAATCTTTTTGTTCCCAGACTTATTGGCAACACGGTAAAATTCTAATTTATTATATTAAATTATAATTATTAATTTTATCGGTAGGAAAAAATTTATCATACAATATATATGGGTGTAAACGCTAAGCCGACAACCGACAACCATTATTGACGCTAATTAATGTTAATTATCAATTGAGGCTGAAGGAAAGGAACAGGTCACAGTGGAATGTTATTTTAACCAAAACAAAAAAAGATAGTCGCATGAGAACAGGTTACATTTTCGTGTTTGTCGTTGTCGGCAGTGGTTTTCGGTTGTTGACGTAGCGTTTACACCCAATAACGCCAATATATCAGCGTTTACACCCAATAACGCCAATATATCAGCGTTTACACCCAATAACGCCAATATATCAGCGTTTACACCCAATAACGCCAATATATCAGCGTTTACACCCAATAACGCCAATATATCAGCGTTTACACCCAATAACGCCAATATATCAGCGTTTACACCCAATAACGCCAATATATCAGCGTTTACACCCAATAACGCCAATATATCAGCGTTTACACCCAATAACGCCAATATATCAGCGTTTACACCCAATAACGCCAATATATCAGCGTTTACACCCAATAACGCCAATATATCAGCGTTTACACCCAATAACGCCAATATATCAGCGTTTACACCCAATAACGCCAATATATCAGCGTTTACACCCAATAACGCCAATATATCAGCGTTTACACCCAATAACGCCAATATATCAGCGTTTACACCCAATAACGCCAATATATCAGCGTTTACACCCAATAACGCCAATATATCAGCGTTTACACCCAATAACGCCAATATATCAGCGTTTACACCCAATAACGCCAATATATCAGCGTTTACACCCAATAACGCCAATATATCAGCGTTTACACCCAATAACGCCAATATATCAGCGTTTACACCCAATAACGCCAATATATCAGCGTTTACACCCAATAACGCCAATATATCAGCGTTTACACCCAATAACGCCAATATATCAGCGTTTACACCCAATAACGCCAATATATCAGCGTTTACACCCAATAACGCCAATATATCAGCGTTTACACCCAATAACGCCAATATATCAGCGTTTACACCCAATAACGCCAATATATCAGCGTTTACACCCAATAACGCCAATATATCAGCGTTTACACCCAATAACGCCAATATATCAGCGTTTACACCCAATAACGCCAATATATCAGCGTTTACACCCAATAACGCCAATATATCAGCGTTTACACCCAATAACGCCAATATATCAGCGTTTACACCCAATAACGCCAATATATCAGCGTTTACACCCAATAACGCCAATATATCAGCGTTTACACCCAATAACGCCAATATATCAGCGTTTACACCCAATAACGCCAATATATCAGCGTTTACACCCAATAACGCCAATATATCAGCGTTTACACCCAATAACGCCAATATATCAGCGTTTACACCCAATAACGCCAATATATCAGCGTTTACACCCAATAACGCCAATATATCAGCGTTTACACCCAATAACGCCAATATATCAGCGTTTACACCCAATAACGCCAATATATCAGCGTTTACACCCAATAACGCCAATATATCAGCTTTTACACCCAATAACGCCAATATATCAGCGTTTACACCCAATAACGCCAATATATCAGCGTTTACACCCAATAACGCCAATATATCAGCGTTTACACCGAATAGCAATAATGCCAATATATCTAACTTATGCATTATATAATATCCATCATTTAGTTTAAATTAGTAAAATTAGTAAAATAGTTTAAATTACCTTTAACTTTATCATTTTTATCCTACATACATAAATAACATAACGCCCTGAACGTTCTCCCTCCCTGGGAGGGATGAAGGGAATTATTAACGATAAACTTTATTAAACGTTCGCCCGCCCTGGGAAGGGAATTATTAACGATAAACTTTATTAAACGTTCACCCGCCCTGGAAGGGAATTATTAACGATAAACTTTATTAAACGTTCACCCGCCCTGGGAAGGGAATTATTAACGATAAACTTTATTAAACGTTCGCCCGCCCTGGGAAGGGAATTATCAACGATAAACTTTATTAAACGTTCGCCCGCCCTGGGAAGGGAATTATTAACGATAAACTTTACTAAACGTTCACCCGCCCTGGGAAGGGAATTATTAACGATAAATTTTATTAAACGTTCGCCCGCCCTGGGGAGGGAATTATTAACGATAAACTTTATTAAACGTTCACCCGCCCTGGGAAGGGAATTATTAACGATGAATTTTATTAAACGTTCGCCCGCCCTGGGAAGGGAATTATTAACGATAAACTTTATTAAACGTTCACCCGCCCTGGGAAGGGAATTATTAACGATAAACTTTATTAAACGTTCGCCCGCCCTGGGAAGGGAATTATTAACGATAAACTTTATTAAACGTTCGCCCGCCCTGGGAAGGGAATTATTAACGATAAACTTTATTAAACGTTCGCCCGCCCTGGGAAGGGAATTATCAACGATAAACTTTATTAAACGTTCGCCCGCCCTGGGAAGGGAATTATTAACGATAAACTTTATTAAACGTTCGCCCGCCCTGGGAAGGGAATTATTAATGGTAAACTTTATTAAACGTTCGCCCGCCCTGGGAAGGGAATTATTAACGATGAATTTTATTAAACGTTCGCCCGCCCTGGGAAGGGAATTATTAACGATAAACTTTATTAAACGTTCGCCCGCCCTGGGAAGGGAATTATTAACGATAAACTTTATTAAACGTTCACCCGCCCTGGGAAGGGAATTATTAACGATGAATTTTATTAAACGTTCGCCCGCCCTGGGAAGGGAATTATTAACGATAAACTTTATTAAACGTTCACCCGCCCTGGGAAGGGAATTATTAACGATAAACTTTATTAAACGTTCACCCGCCCTGGGAAGGGAATTATTAACGATGAATTTTATTAAACGTTCGCCCGCCCTGGGAAGGGAATTATTAACGATAAACTTTATTAAACGTTCACCCGCCCTGGAAGGGAATTATTAACGATAAACTTTATTAAACGTTCACCCGCCCTGGGAAGGGAATTATTAACGATAAACTTTATTAAACGTTCACCCGCCCTGGGAAGGGAATTATTAACGATAAACTTTATTAAACGTTCGCCCGCCCTGGGAAGGGAATTATTAACGATAAACTTTATTAAACGTTCGCCCGCCCTGGGAAGGGAATTATTAACGATAAACTTTATTAAACGTTCGCCTGCCCTGGGAAGGGAATTATTAATGATGAATTATTAACAAAAAGCATTACTGACGTCATGTTGGGGATCTAGGCTAATAGGTAATGCACAGATTGGTCGTTGGTATAGCAACGCAATGGCCCTGATTTCTAAAGGGATGTTAAGAGGTGTTTACAACTCCCAGGCTAATAATAAATATCCCAGATACCTTTAAAGGGGCCCAAAGGATGGCCTCATTAACCGCATTTCTACCTATAGCTGCCAGATAAACTCCTGTAACGCAAAGGGCCCAATCACAGTTCTGGTTTCCACGGTTCCCCTTCAATATATCTATCTCACTTGCATACTTCAAGGAAATGAGAGTGTATGTGTAGGCCTATTTGTAAAAATCAGTCCCTACGTTACCTTACACGGTACCTATATTTTATACTTTTCTACCGCGGTACGGTACGGTACGGTACAACTATAGCTTCATTCTTCAATCATTTCATTCTTCGTCATCGTCATGGTTTAGCTAAGCTTCGTTTCGTTTGATTCTCTCTGTTAAAATAACTTCCACCTAACAGAAATTAAATACAACCAAATTTCAATATGTTAGATAGTTTAGTTGTTTAACTTCGTGCCGTTTTAAGACTGCTGGCGGGGTCGATACAGGATTAGCGAATATAATAGAATTCTGCGAATATAACGGATGTAGGGGCGATGGGTGTCACTTTGAAAATCAAAGACGTCTTTAAACATGAAAGAAAAGGAAACATTATTCATCCACCTATCCCACTCCACAAGCCAGTAGCTTAACCACCGCCACCCATCCTGCTCCTGCCATCCTATACAGCCATAACGTATTCAAATAAATTCAGGAAATTCTCAAAGAATGGAAATTAGGAATGGCTCAACTCAATTTTGTTGCTGGGAAGAAGATCCTGTCTATCTTTTTGCTAATAATTAAGAAGAGAAACTAGTGAATTTGAGATTTAGCTGCCAGCCATTACTTACAGGCACAGCCAGCTTTATTGTACAATTCTATATGCTGCCGCATTGTATAAAGGCTATTGCGAGGTAGATTTAATTGAGCTATCTGGTAGATAGATGGTGATAGGGATAGCAGCAGCGCTATTGTCCAACCTGCGTTCTCAATCACTGCCTTTTAGCACTGCGGTTAGCCATTATCAATGGAAGTAGTAGATATATCCCAACTGGACTCTGCCAGGCTCCCCTATGTACAGTTCCTATTGGTTGCCAGTAATTCCATTGATTAATGAATGGAGGGACTTGCTGCTGGCCCACAGAATATAAATTGGAAGGTTGGCTATTTCAGTGGAAACTAGTCTTTATATCTGCCAACACCCCGTGTGCAAATATATTAATGGGGGTTATCACTGTGTTTTGGTAAATATTGCTTTGTTGTTGAGTACCGAAGTGTGTTGTAGGATTTAAAGTTACCGGTATTAATGTTGGACTTTACACCTTGGCGGAATTTCTCTTTGATATATTAGGGCACTGGTACACAACAGGTATACCTAAACTTTTGGCCTACTGTCGTACCCCTGGCTTCTTGGTAGGCTTACCGGTATTTGCATTTAATATGTCCGGTCGCAGTTGGTCGAAAAGTCACACTATCGGTAGCTGTCAGATGACAGTATGGGTTAGATTCATAGATTTTGATTATGCACCACTGTCACATCACTTCACTACATAGCTTTGGTTACATCTTTGTATTACTGTATTATTAGAGCTTACTTCACTTCGCTACACGTACAATTTATTATTATTACAATAGGGAATAGGGCAGGACAACGCCCTACATAGCTATATGTTTTACTATTTTAGGATAAAGATGGTACGTTAACGGTTAACTTTCCTCCTACGCACCCAAATAGTGTGTTTATTATGTGTTATATAATGTGTTTAACCCACTGTACAGTAACTATTGATACATTATTTTAAAAGTAAGTTTATCTTGAATTTATAATTTTTATATAGGCCTACTCTGCTACTTTAGCTTTTTGGAAATGAATACAACATTTGAAAATGTTGTTTTATGAATTTGCATATAATATAATAAAAAATTCATTACCGGTAATATAATATGACTTTGCTTCATACGACGCTTCTCCTCCCCATCACCTCACCATCCATCACCTTAGATTGTGGGCGACCGAGCTCTGTGGGTCACCGAGCTCTGTGGGTCACCGAGCTCTGTGGGTCACCGAGCTCTGTGGGTTACAGAGCTCGATTGTGTGTTACAGAGCTCGATTGTGGCTTACAGAGCTCGATTGTGGGTTACAGAGCTCGATTGTGGGTTACCGAGCTCGATAATGCTGTAATCAGGTAATGGGTTACCGAGATCTGTGGGTTACAGAGCTCGATTGTGGGTTACAGAGCTCGATTGTGTGTTACAGAGCTCGATTGTGGCTTGCAGAGCTCGATTGTGGGTTACAGAGCTCGATTGTGGGTTTCCGAGCTCGATAATGGGTTACAGAGCTCTGTGGGTTACAGAGCTCGTTTGTGGGTTACAGAGCTCGATTGTGGGTTACCGAGCTCGATTGTGGGTTACCGAGCTCTATTGTGGGTTACCGAGGTTGATTATGGGTTACAGAGCTCGATTGTGGGTTGCCGAGATCGATTGTGAGTTACCGAGCTCGATTGTGGGTTACAGAGCTCGATTGTGGGTTACCGAGATCTGTGGGTTACAGAGCTCGATTGTGGGTTACAGAGCTCGATTGTGGGTTACCGAGCTCTGTGGGATACATAGCTCGATTGTAGGTTACAGAGCTAGATTGTGGGTTCCGAGCTCCATTGTGGGTTACAGAACTTGATTGTGGGTTACAGAGCTCGATTGTGGGTTACCGAACTCTGTTGGATACATAGCTCGATTGTAGGTTACAGAGCTAGATTGTGGGTTACCGAGCTCCATTGTGGGTTACAGAGCTCGATTGTGTGTTACAGAGCTCGATTGTGGCTTACAGAGCGCGATTGTGGGTTACAGAGCTCGATTGTGGGTTACCGAGCTCGATAATGGGTTACAGAGCTCTGTGGGTTACAGAGCTCGTTTGTGGGTTACAGAGCTCGATTGTGGGTTACCGAGCTCGATTGTGGGTTACCGAGCTCTATTGTGGGTTACCGAGGTTGATTATGGGTTACAGAGCTCGATTGTGGGTTGCCGAGATCGATTGTGGGTTACCGAGCTCGATTGTGGGTTACAGAGCTCGATTGTGGGTTACCAAGATCTGTGGGTTACAGAGCTCGATTGTGGGTTACAGAGCTCGATTGTGGGTTACCGAACTCTGTTGGATACATAGCTCGATTGTAGGTTACAGAGCTAGATTGTGGGTTACCGAGCTCCATTGTGGGTTACAGAGCTCGATTGTGGGTTACCGAGCTCGATTGTGGGTTACCGAGCTCTGTGGGTTACCGAGCTCGATTGTGGGTTACCGAGCTCGATTGTGGGTTACCGAGCTCGATAATGGGTTACAGAGCTCTGTGTGTTACAGAGCTCGATTATGAGTTACCGGGCTCGATTGTGGGTTACCGAGCTCGATAATGGGTTACAGAGCTCGATTGAGGGTTACCGAACTCGATTGTGGGTTACAGAGCTCGATTGTGGGTTACAGAGCTCGATTATGAGTTACCGAGCTCGATTGTGCGTTACAGAGCTCGATTGTGGGTTACCGAGCTCGATTGTGGGTTACCGAGCTCTGTGGGTTACAGAGCTCGATTGTGGGATACCGAGCTCGATTGTGGGTTACCGAGCTCGATTGTGGGTAACCGAGCTCGATTGTGGGTTACCGAGCTCGATTGTTGGTTACCGAGCTCGATAATGGGTTACAGTGCTGGATTGTGGGTTACAGAGCTCGATTGTGGGATACCGAGCTCGATTGTGGGTTACCGAGCTCGATTATTGGTTACCGAGCTCTGTGGGTTACCGAGCTCGATTGTGGGTTACCGAGCTCGATAATGGGTTACATAGCTCTGTGGGTTACAGAGCTCGATTGTGGGTTACCGAGCTCGATTGTGGGTTACAGAGCTCGATTGTGGGATACCGAGCTCGATTGTGGGTTACCGAGCTCTGTGGGTTACCGAGCTCTGTGGGTTACCGAGCTCGATTGTGGGTTACCGAGCTCTGTGGGTTACCGAGCTAGATTGTGGGTTACCGAGCACGATTGTGGGTTACCGAGCTCTGTGGGTTACCGAGCTCGATTGTGGGTTACCGAGCTCTGTTGTGGGTTACCGAGCTCTGTGGGTTACCGAGCTCGATTGTGGGTTACTGAGCTCTGTGGGTTACCTAGCTCTGTGGGTTGCCGAGCTCGATTGTGGGTTACCGAGCTCTGTGGGTTACCTAGCTCTGTGGGTTGCCGAGCTCGATTGTGGGTTACCGAGCCCTGTGGGTTACCGAGCTCGATTGTGGGTTACAGAGCTCGACTGTGGGTTGCCGAGCTCTGTGAAATACCAGCTGACTGCTCTCGAAGTTTTGTTTTTTGATTTGGTTAGATCGTTTTGTAACCTCATTTCCATAAATTTATAATTTTACATTGAGCCGAAATAAGATTTGGTTCCAGCCCACGTAACATGCTGTTTACTAGTCATTTGTTATTCGAACAACCAGGCAACTAACAGTGGTTATTAGATTCTTTATTTGGATTTTGGTTTAATTTTTTGGTTAGGGTTAGTTGGTCAAGCCCAGAACCTAATTAAAACTCCCACGTAAGTATCAAAGTATGTAACCGTAACCCTAAGTTACAGACTTATAGATGCTTCCGTCTAAAACATTTTGTGGAATTTCGGATTTTTGGTGATAAACGTAAAAATGTAAAAGAATACAGAGGTTTACCGGTATTATTTCTACATGACGCAGTTTTAGTGTTTCCGGCCGTTGCTTTTGTAACCTACGAATTGAATTATTTCTACCTGAAAGTGTGTTTTAATTTCCGGTACCGGTATTCTGCGTAGAGTATTATTATTTATTTATCATTTGTCGATCAATTTATTACTACTAAATACACCACTCACTATATATGTCGTATTTGTAATATTTAATAACATAATTTTAAGTCGATGCCCGCAAGATATATATAATTTATGGACTATGTGATTTACTGATATAAATAATTTCTCATAATTTAATGGAAAGATGCCTAAATGGTGGCACCGGTTCCAGGTTACTCAACCCCAACATACGGCGCCTACAGAGTTAGAGACGGGCCCTAGAAAACCTCTGCTATACTGTAACTTCGACTGCACTATAGAAGATGAGTTAGCGGTAAGTTCATTGTTTTGTAGTAGTTCATTTCATTTCATTGTCTTTAATCAATTAAAATTAATATTTATTATGGAGTAAAAAGTGCACAGCACAATAAAAACTGACAGTTATTATAGGGTTACATAGAGAACTGGCGATAAACAATTATTGCACATTATTATTACACCAGAAGCTGGTTACTAATATCCCATTAATTAGGTCAGGTATATTACATTGTAGTAAAATCCATCTACAAATATATACATCTACAGATGTAGATGGAGTCCAAAAACTGTATTTTAGTAGTAGAAATAAAGAAAACTGCACCAATCATTAAAATATCCATATATCGGTATCATATAAGTAAAGTATATATAGTGATGGTAAGGGTATAGATAACGCATTGACGGCATATATTGTGGATGTATGGGGAAAGTCGAACATAAGTACGGCGCCACAAATAATATATTAGTCCCACGGTATTAACACCCCAGCAATGTCAACATGAACATCATTAGCGGTGATCTAAATCTTAAAAGTGTAGATACAGGATTTAGAAGATACAAGTCCGTATAAATACTAATAGTGTGTCTGTTGTAGATACGATGAAGGCCAGTGTCAGTCAGGTACAGTTATAATGAAGTTTTAGACCATATTAAAGTATTCACGAATCCTATTGTGTTTTCCTTTAAACGATATGTTTGAAAGATTGCAGCAGTCCTCTATGTACCTAGCATGTACATAATCGGCGGTTGTATGGGTCCCCTGTTTAATTCTCCCTTTTAGTTCCTTAAAACTGTATGTATACTTCAAAAGAGAACTTATGTTGTTAGGCAATGTAAAATCAGAATTACAGATGTTATAGAGGCTACCAATGCCTACTACATATTTCTTCGGGACGTCACCAGTGTTCATTTGCAGCATGTTATGAAAGTTATTCTGTAGCATAACATTAGGATATGTTGTCACTCGACATAGAATTCCGATACATGATGTATATGCGTCCAGTGCACCCCATTAATTTGTAGATCACCTGGTTGAAGCGTAGGTTCCGAGATGGATTAGGCTTCTTAATGCTTTCCGGTATAGTAAGTTTCCAGTTTTTCGATATCTCTCTTTGTGAGGGGCCCTAATAGAAATTTGATATTATATTGTATCATGGGAATAGCAATTGACCTCCATAGAAGAGCGAGAGTTGTTATATTGACTATTGAGCCACTCAACGCAGTCCATGCATTACGATGAAAAGATTCCGACGCCATGGCGATGAGACGGATACACTCAGCTAGAGGATTTGGTCTCTTAAAATCTAGTTTGTATCCGTATCGTATGATATAATATGAGTTATAAGATATGAAGGAATGTTGACTTCAACTTATTATGAAGCGAATGTCATCTATAATAAAGCCTGAAGCTAGTTATATAACTGTTGATTCTCGTAATGTCTGAATAAACACCCTGTTGACAAAACAAATAGATGCATTTATTTTTTTCTCTTTCTGTAATCAATCCTTTCGTTTAATTGAGTCTGTTTTTGTTATTGTTTTTGAATTAGTTGTGTTAGATTGCGGACCTCCCATACTATCTACACTACATTAAAGGGGGTTGGGTCGGCCTTTGGGATTAAATTACCTGATTTAAATCATTCAGCTAGTCAGAATGTTTTCGTGTTTGGTACAAATATTTGATGGGTTTTAGTTTGCCTCAGGTTGTCTTCGTCTATAGTCTTATATTCGCCTGGCATTTGAATTTTAATACATAAATAGACAAGGGATGTGTTCTGTGGATGAGGGGCGAGCCACGAAGTTGACGGAGCCTTAACGAACTGACACTGTTAAAGGGGGGAGGGGGGTGGACAACATTTGCGAATAGTTGTTGTCGTCGTTACCATTTTGACATGCTAATAACTTCGTCGGATTTAAAGCTGCCGAGTTGAAAATTTGTGGGCATCAATAAGACCAAAAGTTGAGATTTTTAAGAGACGTTCCGTTCAGACACCATCAGTTCAACAGTCTCCCGCTAGAGGGATACATGTCTAAACATTAAAGTCCTTCCATTTTTTTGCTTTGCTTTTAATCCGTTAAAGCTGAAACTTGGCTGATTTGTACTCGACCATAAACTGTGTCATTCAAAGGAGGCTCATACGTCTGCAATTCTCTAGTCTGCCGCTAGAGGCCGAAATGTCTGATTGTGAAATCCTTAACCTTTTCTGTTATTTATGATCCGTTCAAGCTGAATGTTATTGTTCATATGCGCACCTCTGGCATCTTATCAATTATCAATTAAGGGAAAGGAATAGGTTACAGTAGCACGTTATTTTAACCAAAACAAATAACTAAAGTCAATAGAACAGTTTACAGTTAATTTTTGGATTGGGTGTAATCAGCTGTTATTTGCGTAACAATAACCTAGCTGCTGGGATACTAAAATACCCGGGAGGTGCGGATATGAACTGTAACTCTAACTTATCAGATATGTGCTAGAATACATCCTGGTGTCCTTCTGGGGTCGCTAATCGGTCTGATAACCTGTCGGTCTGTTTAGGCCGAATCATGGAGTATACAGTATACTAGACCATATGCTGTGTCGTTTTGAGGAAGGGAATTTCATTAGTAGTTCTCCAGTTTGCCGCTAGTGGGCGAATTGTCTGAAAGTGAAAACCTGACCTCATTTCTTTATTTGTTATCATCCGTTCAAGCTGAAACTTGGCAGATGCATGCTAGATCGTAGACCATCCATAGGCTGCGTCTTTGTTGGGACGGTAATCCATCGACAGTTCTCCAGTCTTCCACTAGAGGGCTGAATTGAAAACATTCAGCCATTTATTATTATTATTTATAATCCTTTCTTATTCTTCTTGAATGATACCTGGCACATATATTCTAGTGTTCAGACTGAGTTTTTGTGAGGTTTTAAAATAATTTATAATTATGTCGAGTTGACACTTAACGTAAGTTTATGTCACGTACTGCGCGAAGTCCCCACTTTGTTTATTATATAATGCCAGTTTGGATTGGAATGCAATTAGACTCGACATTCTGTTAAAACGTCTTTTGCGATTGGTGTGTCATGTTTTATGCGACGGTTATGGGATTGGATTGACCCAGAAAATATATAGCTAGCATAGGATTTCTTTGCCTTTTCCTTTTTGAGTTACTGCTGTACCGTGGGCTAGCTGGGCGTGGTAACCTCGTATATTTCTCAGGCCTATTTTATTACATGGCAACCATATATTGCTCCAACCCCCCCCCCCCGCACCGACGAGGTTTTGAGTTATGGCTCGGCGGCAAAGACTTTGATCTCACCAGATAATCACCCCCTATATATCTCGAGACGCTGTTCCTATGTTCGTTTATCGCACTTACCTGTCGCAGGTTCCAATAAACACGAGGCCAGTTCCTGGAATTCCGCCCCTTTATAGTCGCGCAATTCCTACTGGGAGTTTATCTTTCATTTTCCGCTCGATTTGCGGTCGAATAATGTCGTCTATAGTCAATAACAATCCCATCGGCCTTGTCAATCAGTTTAGGGAAGGAAACCGCCTGTGGCGTCGCCTAACTAACAACATACGAATAATTTACTAACAACATACGTAATAATTTAATTTAGTTTCATAGAAAATGAAAGCCACGATTCCGCGTTTGTTTGTTGACGTTAAGGTTATATTGTGAGAATTCGATAATAGATTTTGATTTTTTTGTCATATTTTCTCAGTAGCGTATTTATTGATAAAACCCAGCACTAACCTGGACCAGGGTTTTTTGGCATTATCAATGGAAAATAGGACAGATTTTTGGATTTTACATTATTTTTTGGCCCAATGAAAAGAAAACTATGGAAAGATAGTATTAATATTATTAAGACTAATAATAGTAAAGATTCCAAAAAAAACATTTATTGCATTATACATTTACAGCAAATATTTCAAATTGTTCAAAATCCATCAAATCCATAAAATTGTTCACCATCGTCACTGTCTCGGCATCACCCGTCACCCCCATCATCCGAACACAGACTCTGCGGCTCGGCCAAATCCTCAGCACCGCCCTGTGGGAGAGCAGCCTGTAAGCATTGAGCAACAACTTCTCTTCTACTTCAAACTACTTCATGTTAGTATATTATTCGAAGGGTACGCAGCATATACATCGCCCGCGAGAAAGCTTCGCCGCCAATCTTCGCCTTCAAAATTTGTTGCTCTGTAACCTGCTCTTTTCCCCCAATTGATTTCCCCGGAGCGAATTTGAAAAAAATCCCCTGCCCTGCAAGCCTGTCGGCAGGATTGACGACGGCGATCGTAGAACAGGTCGGAAACCTTTGATGATCTTTGATCTTGCTGTCCAGTATGCCAGTTCAGCGGACCAAAAGTTTTGTTTTTTGAGAGACGCCATTACAGACTCACTCATTACATTACAGACTCCCGCTAGAGGGCTAACTTTCTAAATATTAAACGTCCTCCAATTTCGTTATGTTTAATAGAGTTAAATTTTGGCAAAATGTTTACCAAATCTCCAGCCCATGGGTTTATTGTGTGGGTGCCGATACATCTGCAGTTCTCCAGACTGCCGTTGGAGAAAATAAATGGTCAAGGGAATTCTTATAGCTTTTGTTTATAATAATTTTGAGTTTATATAATATCTTACGTGCTGCGCGAAGGGCCCAGGTTCGTGTTATATAATATATACGGTGACGAGAGAGATACTGCCGTTAGAGTTTGGATCACACGCATAGCAGAGTTACTGACACTCATTAATTGCAATGAGTTGTCTGTGTAGAGATGGGAGGCCAAATGCGCAACTTTCCGAGCACTCGAAATACGGAATTACACTTGGGATGAGTGAGGGAGGAGGGTGACAGTGGCTTAGCGCCCCAATGGAGCTCACCCACGTAGGGCCTACTTACCCCGCCCACAGGCCGCACTTACTCAGCTAGCTGGAATCCCATTACCCACCATTCCTCACCACACCACCTGCACATAATAAACACTGACGGGTGTATTCCTGGCTTCTTCCAGGTCATTGACCTCAACCTGGCCTTGGCAATCTCTCTTTTAATTTAATTTTTATTAGTGAATCTAAATGTGCAGTATATATATATATATTTTTGAGAAAATGCTGAGTGAGGAATTCTATATACCACGGGATGGGGGGGGGGGGGGGGGGGTGGGTGGCTCTGACTGAGATACTCATAAAGCAAAGCAGGAGTAATTGCATTTCTGAGTCTCTTATAATTCAGATCGCATATAAAATCTAAAACATATTTACAAAAGTCTTGGAATTGATATTCCCTATTTTAGTTATAACTTTCCGGCTTAGAAAATTGATTTCTCAAAATAGTGCGATGCGTAATTGAGTTTGATAGTTACCGTAATTGGCTTTATGTTTGTTTGCGTCGGTTGGTTTGCCTATTCCTGTACCGCTACATCTACTGTATTACGGTTTCGTACACCGGAAAACATTTATGTTTAATGCATCTTTTTTCTAGGGAACATAGAAACCTTATTTTAATTAGCAGTCTCGAGATGTATTTCATTTCTACCATTGTGTTATCACAGTATTGCTAATTTAATATGCTGTCAGCAACTATGGCTAACTGCTAACTGAGTCTGACGGTGTGTGTGTGTGTACTTACTTCCTACTTTCCACGGTATTAGAGTAATGACTAATGAGTCATGAGGTTTTCCATGTATTTATTCGTTACTGTATTAGGGTTGGGCCTGTATGTATAGTATATCGACAAACATTATCTGTATAGTTCTGCATGTGCGCTAGTGCTGTGTGGCCTACGACATCCTTGGCATTGTAATTGCATGAGGATTATTTCCAGGTAAACCTCATTTCCCCCTATATACATTAGGTTAAACCTATTTCTATTCGACTCCTATCGATATACTTCCCGTTTGGGTTGTGGCACGTGGATTTAAACGTGTGGGATGGGGGGGGATGGGGGGGGGGGGGGGGGGGGGGCTAGAAAGGTTTTAGTTGTAAATTGTAGGAGTTCTTGGTATACTACAATTTTACATCTTTGTTCGACTCACGAAGTCTTAGTATTTGCATTCAGTTTAGACCGGACCAAATTGCCATTGTATTGTCCGTCTGTGTGAATTCTTCCGTTCCGTCTGTGCGTTATCTGTAATGTAAGCTGTCTTCAATCTTCAATCTATAAAATCGCAATCAACGCAAATAACAGCTGATTTACTCCCAAAAGTAAAACTGTAACATGTTCTATTGACTTTATTTTATTATTGTATTATTTTGTTTTGAATTACATATCCAATGTAACACGCTCCTTTTCCTAAATTTATTATTTAACATTGTGCCGAGGTATTAATTTTCCGAGATGGAATTTGCGTTAAGTTTCCCTACAGCACCTTGGTTGCCCATGTGAAGCGCCCATGTGAAGCGCCCATGTGAAGCGCCCATGTAAGAATACCAGGATTTCACTTATCGGTCGACTTTTTATTGGAATTTTATATATGAAGATTTTTTATTTTTTTAAATTTATCGTTATTAAATGTTTTATAGCGCTTGTTTCTGTCTTATAACCTGTACATATACTAATTCGTTTATTGTTTTGGTTAGTCTGTAACCTGTGTTTCTGGTGAAAACCTAGTATTCTTCACATGGGCGGTAACTGCAAAGTGAAATACAACTGCAGAAAGTCTGGTATTCTTCACATGGGCCACCTTGGTTGAGACTAAGGTGCCACTATAACCTATGCTATTTCCCCTTAATTGTTAATTAACATTGTTTATTCGTCGAAGCGAGATTTTACTTCACTGCGAGAGTCAACTTTCACACACCCAACCCTGCCTCTCTCGGATCACACATAAAGAATCACTCATTGATATTTTGGGAAAGACTGTTTTCGTATATCTAAACCCCAAAGCATTAAAAAGCATTGAAAAACATTAAAGCAATCTGTGAAAAAATACCTATATACCTATTTAATAAGTAAATAAGTACTTTTACCACATATTTATTTTAGCACATATTTATAATTTGCACTGGGGATTGGGTGTGGGGCGAGCCGCGAAGTTTAGTTGAACTCTATAGTGTGGGGTATAAGTCTTATATTATGGTTGGTATTATTTTACTCACAGACAGACTTCTATATAGTTCCTCTGCTGCTAGGGGGCTAATTGTAAAACACGTAGAAGTCGCTATAATTATTGAACCAACCATCAGATTCATATGAAATTTGGTAGTATAGTAATCTACGAGCATTGTTTAAATAGAACAAGTAGGCATCGGAATACAACTTCCTCGGGTCAACCGTTCTCAAATTAGCCAAGTCTCGTGCTGCGCGATGCACTGGACCTACAGCATAATTTGGTTTAGCTATGTGGAGTTTCGTATACGATACACTAAATATTGCCATTGATACCCGTTGGCCCGTATAGATGTCACGTTTAATTAGGGTTTGGTGTAGCCGTAGTCGTAGCGTTTACACCCCCGGGGAGTCATTTTGTTGAGACAGGGACAGTTCCACGCTACGCCGGTAAGTAATGGGTATGCCACTGCATTAGGGTATACCACCGAGTTTGTTTTTCCATAGAAATCCTTGTTTTCTCCTCTGTTTCCCACTATGAAGGGAGTATTATAAGTGACGCAGGTGCAACTGCTTTCATTTCATCCCGACCCCATTCATAACGGCTCTGTTTAGAATATTAATTTCATGGAATAGACAGGTTATTTCCTCTATCTCCTGATATAGCATTGATCCTACTTTATTGTCAGTCCATCTCACAGCAGGTATTCTTCCTCGGATTAGCATTCTAATTTCAGGATGTTAATCTTTTCACGTCGCCATTATAATTCTCTTGCATCAACCCACAAATTCTTACTTACATGGCGCTTATGTTTTATACTTATACTATTTAGACTTGGATCTAGATGTGTGTTTTGAGTATACGTCATCAGTATACGATGGTTCGACAACATTTGTGTCTACTGTTGATGGTGACACAGAACCATTCGAAGTGTTATGGGGCGTCCTCCAGGGAGACACACTTGCACCATTCTTGTTCATAATTGTGGTTGACTATGTTCTACGCATGTCCTTAGATCATTATAATGATGATGGGGTGATGATAACTCCACCTACTGGCTTCAGAAGTCGAGGATATATCTAACTTGTATAAGACTATAATATTGTGTTCAGAAATTAAAGTAGCATAGAGGAAAACATTACAAGTTGGTTTAGTTGCTGTAATAACGCGGGCATTAACAATAACGCGGGCATTAGCAATAACGCGAGCATTAACAATAACAATAACGCGGGCATTAGCAATAACGCGAGCATTAACAATAACGCGGCATTAACAATAAACAATAACGCGGGCATTAGCAATAACGCGAGCATTAACAATAACGCGAGCATTAACAATAACAATAACGCGGCATTAACAATAACGCGGGCATTAGCAATAACGCGAGCATTAACAATAACAATAACGCGGCATTAACAATAACGCGGGCATTAACAATAACGCGGGCATTAACAATAACGTGGGCATTAACAATAACGCGAGCATTAACAATAACAATAACGCGGCATTAACAATAACGCGGGCATTAACAATAACGCGGGCAATAACAATAACGTGATTGATGAAACGAATTGATATTTTTGTTTTTAGGGAGCTGATCACACGGTTGAAACCTCGGGTTCAGAGGACAATGCCAAGTTGGAACACTGTAAAATAAAGGGTAAGTTTATTACAACTGTAAAATAAAGGGTAAGTTTATTACAACTGTAAAATAAAGGGTAAGTTTATTACAACTGTAAAATAAAGGGTAAGTTTATTACAACTGTAAAATAAAGGGTAAGTTTATTTCAACTGTAAAATAAAGGGTAAGTTTATTACAACTGTAAAATAAAGAGTAAGTTTATTACAACTGTAAAATAAAGGGTAAGTTTATTACAACTGTAAAATAAAGGGTAAGTTTATTACAACTGTAAAATAAAGGGTAAGTTTATTACAACTGTAAAATAAAGGGTAAGTTTATTACAACTGTAAAATAAAGGGTAAGTTTATTTCAACTGTAAAATAAAGGGTAAGTTTATTACAACTGTAAAATAAAGGGTAAGTTTATTACAACTGTAAAATAAAGGGTAAGTTTATTACAACTGTAAAATAAAGGGTAAGTTTATTACAACTGTAAAATAAAGGGTAAGTTTATTACAACTGTAAAATAAAGGGTAAGTTTATTACAACTGTAAAATAAAGGGTAAGTTTATTACAACTGTAAAATAAAGGGTAAGTTTATTACAACTGTAAAATAAAGGGTAAGTTTATTTCAACTGTAAAATAAAGGGTAAGTTTATTACAACTGTAAAATAAAGGGTAAGTTTATTACAACTGTAAAATAAAGGGTAAGTTTATTTCAACTGTAAAATAAAGGGTAAGTTTATTACAACTGTAAAATAAAGGGTAAGTTTATTACAACTGTAAAATAAAGTATGGGTTTATTTGCCCTAGTGGAAGGAACACTGTAAAATAAATGGTATATATAGTAACAAACAAGGTGTTGGCGAGCTGTATTTTCGAGGTGTTTGTTATTATACATTTGTTATAGTAACCGTTCTAGGGGTAGCTTGGAATGATATATCAACATTATGAGTTTCATTATAAAAATTATGCGATTCCTAAATTTGTGCAGCACTAGCCGGTTAATTTTTATATATTATTTTATTTATTTGACTATCATCACATATCGCAAGTGTTTGGGATTAATCCCTCAATTGCGCCAATAAAAAAGATAATTTATTTTCAGTAAAATAAACTTTTAGAAGGTAAAGACCCTAGAACACTTCCTATAATCGTTTAATATATAGGTATCCCGTAGTATAAATACTTTTTAGTAAAATAAAGTGATTAGTGAATTTTAAACACGAAACCGCTTTATTGGCGCATCCCTGTAAGGCAATGCATATCGCACAAACATCCAAGGTTGAATACTCCATAACTATTAATGAGTGCTTTAACATTTAGTTAGACGTTAATATTATAGGTACAAACAACAAACATACATACATACAAACATACATGGGAGTGCAAAATTTATTCAGTTTTTAGTCAGATTTGAACCTAATCCGCCAAATAAGTGTGAAAGCAGTCAACCACGGAACTCACATAGACACCCTGGGACATTGCGATATATAATTATTTGTATTGGATCAATAATCAATACCTAATGGCCCTCTTCTGGAGTTGGAGGCTACTCTCATGTTCCACCCCGACCAACAAAGCCATTGGTGAATCTGAGGCAAGTCACAAGACTAGCCTCAGTAAACACCCTAACACTCGGGTCCCCAATGCGACAAGGTGAGCTGACTGCCTTGGCAGATAAGCTTTCTCTTAGCGCAGTGGGTGTTCAAGAGCACCGAATGCAGACTGGACAGACTGATGAGGTTCTGATTAAGGACATGGGGGGCGGTTGGCAACTCGCCCTCGCGTCAGCAGATGATAGTGGCAATGGTGGAATTGGTCTATTGATGAATCCAACTGCACATGCAGCATTGGACAAAATAGACCAAATCTCTAACCGCATCATCCGTTGCCACTTCTCATGTTCTGGAAGACTGGCTAAGAAGTTTCCTAAGGTGGTTCTGATTGTGTGCTACTCTCCAACTAGTGTTGCCCCTGTAGAGGAGGTGGAAAATTTCTACCACAATCTACAAGCAGCTACTGATGGAGTGGATCAGCATGCATTCTTAACATTCCTGGGAGACTTTAATGCAAGTCTGCATCAATCACCTACATCGCCCTGGGTCTATAGCAATAGTGTTAACCGAAATTCTGTCCATCTTCAGGATTTTATCTCTGGAAATGGATTGTTTTCGGCTGGAACCCAGTTCAAGAAGCGAACTGGAAAGCTATGGACTCATAGTGGACCCAGTGGTCACAAGTCCCAGATAGACCATATTCTGTTTCGTAGGAAATACAGGAGCTCTATACAAGACTGTAATGCATTTACACTTCGACCCTTCTCCAGTGATCACCGCCTTATTGTGGCCAAGGTAAGACTTAGTCTGCGTGCTAGCAGAACAACGAAATCTGCCTTGCCGCGGCATGACTGGTCCTCTCTGTTGTAACAGCCAAGTGTGAGATCCAGCTTCACACTACAGCTGAGCAACAGGTATGAGGCTCTTGCCTCTGAGGCGGCAGATCACTGTGAGGGCTATACTGCCTTTGCAGAAGCAGTTAAGTTAGCAGCTGCAGAAACAGTTCCTGTATACCCTCGAAACAGGAAAAGGGCCCCCTGGACTGACAACAAAATTCAGAAGTGCCGAAATGACCTTCATAAGGCGCAGAAAGAGTCCCGACTCAAACAGACTACAGCGGCCAAGAATGCAGTTAAGGCTGCATCTAGGTCCCTGAACAGGCAGTACTCTGTTAATCTACAGGAGCTAATAAACCAACAGGTTGATGCCATCAATGATGCTGACGACAGCAGGCAATCATCCCAGGCATGGAAATCAATCAATCTGCTTACTGGGCGGAAAAGCCAACCAACCACCAAGGTTAAGGCTGAATCACCAGCCGATCGCCTCAATGGTTGGAAAGCCCACTTTGAAAAGCTCCTCAATAATGACAGGGTATTGCCTGATAACTTTATAGAAGTAAAAGTGTCTGAGTCTGTACTCCCAGATATTCCCATTGGCGATATCTCCTTTGCAGAAGTGAAGGCTGCTGCAAAGAGCATTAAGACCAATCGTGCCAGTGGAGTAGATGGTGTTCCCCCTGAGGTCTTTAAAATACCTGAGTGTTTAAAGCTCATCTATCCCATCATAGTAGACATGTACCGAACAACAAGAGTCCCACAAGAAATGAAAACAAATAAGTTGGTGCCAGTTCCCAAGAAGGGCAACCTAACACTCTATGGTTCTTTTCGGGGAATCTCATTGATCTCGATTGCTGCAAAGCTATACAATAGGATTCTATTAAATCGCATCAGGGATCCCATTGAGAGACTGCTCCGTGGAAATCAGAATGGGTTCCGTAAAGGTCGTGGGACCATGGAGCCCATTTTGGCACTTAGAAGGATAATTGAAGAATTATCAAAAAAGAAAGACAGGCATCTGGCTGTTATCTTTGTTGACTTCTTCAAGGCCTTTGATTCAGTCTCTCGCTCACGTATGTTCAGCATACTTTCATTATATGGGATTCCTGATGAAATTATTGCAGCAATCAGATCAGTATACGATGGTTCGACAACATTTGTGTCTACTGTTGAGGGTGACACAGAACCATTTGAAGTGTTATGGGGCGTCCTCCAAGGAGACACACTTGTACCATTCTTGATCATTATTGTGGTTGACTATGTTCTACGCATGTCCTTAGATCATCATAATGATGATGGGGTGATGATAACTCCACCTACTGGCTCCAGAAGTCGAGGAAATCCTGCCAAGTACCTAACTGATCTAGACTTTGCTGATGACTTAGGAGTACTCTCAGAATCATTAGAGGGAGCCCAACGGCTCCTCAGCTCATTAGAACATGCTGCTTCTAGTGTTGGTCTTTTTATTAACTCCAGAAAGACCAAAATTCTGACAGTTAACTTTGAAAGTCCTCAGCAAGTCTCTGATCGGATGAGCATAAGCTCAAAGGATGGTATGCTTGAGCATGTGGACGACTTCTGTTACCTGGGATCATGGATCCGGAAGTCAGGTGAGGACCTTCGAATACGTAAGGGAAAGGCATGGGCAGCCTTGAATAGGCTTTCCAGGATTTGGAAGTCACCGAGAATTAATCGGAAACTTAAGGTCCGATTATTTAGAGCAGCAGTAGTTCCAGTACTCCTCTACGGGAGTCCATGCTGGGCTCTAACTACTGAGGACACCAAATCTCTGGATGGCACATTCACAAGAATGCTACGCCGGGTTCATTGTGTCAAGTACAATGCACACATCTCCAACCAGACACTATATAACATTGGAGGTGTCTCATTGGTTCCCCCAAGCTTGACACTAGAACAAAATCGCCTCTGCTTTGCAGGACATTGCTTTCGCCGTGAGGACCAGCCAGTGCATAATCTTGTACTTTGGCAGCCTCATGGAGTGAATAAGCATGGTGGACAGCCCATGACTTTCTTGAGACGCATCTTAAAGGACACTGGCCTTAAAGATGCGGATGATCTAGCAAATGTCATGGGTGATAGGGAGTTGTGGCGGTGCAATTTTGTTGACAAGCCGGCACAGCATTCTTAAAAATGCAGCTGCAATGCAGCATGCCGATCCTAGTAGTAGTAGTAGTAGTCAGATTTGAACCTAATCCGCCAAATAAGTGTGAAAGCAATCAACCACGGATCTCACATAGATACCCTGGGACATTGCGATATATAATTATTTGTATTGGATCAATAATCAATACCTAATGGCCCTCGTATATATATCTCTACTGTATCTCAGGAAGCCGCTCGCGCTCTCTTTAATACGTCCATCCGCAGTCGTCCATGTTCAAAGACTCTCAACACCACAAAGGAACTGCCATAGCGGCACAGGCCGCAGTCGAAATGTTTGCATTTTATTATTTCCTCTTGTGTCTCTGCGGTATAAAAGCGATTAATTCTAAGGGAGTAGCGAGTATAGGGCAGCGGCCGAGCCGGTAGTGTGTAAGGTCGGCCTAACGACAAAGTGAGTATTAATGGCCAGCTGTAGGGCGTCGAAGCGGTGTGTTAAAAGATGAAAGCGTGCGCCGGCTGGTGCCTTAGTGCGGTAAGGCTACGAGGAGTTGTATATATAAGCTGATGTATACCCGGTAGGTTAGACGGGTGGCGTTTGTGTATGTGGTTATTCAGCCGGGACTAATCTCCTTTTACGGGCCTCTTTTATTACCGCCGATAGAGCCAAATGTCTTTAGTGTTAGTTACAGAGGGGGGCCCTCCAGACATTTGATTGGCTAGTTTTGTCTCACAGGTGTCGCCTACTTCCCATAACTTATAAAGTTTATTCAAGACTGTACAATTATTATAAGTTATAGAAATCTTGTATTTCTTTATTAAATATTTTTTAATTTGTGTTTAAATTATAAAGAATGCAGTTTTAATATAAATTGTTGTTTATTTGGTAACTAAATTATTTTGTTGTGAAGGAGAAGAACATTTGAAGGTAGTTGAAGTAGGTAGTTGAAGAACCTTTAACTTAAAAATGGATAGTGGTG
>JAUCBJ010002945.1:0-66453 GCA_032718475.1 Nemertoderma westbladi | reverse complement strand
CTTAAACTTTTAACACCCATATCCCATAATGACCTTTTTCATGAAAACGTCTATTTTGCCACTAATTTTTTTTTACTGAAATGAGTTTAAATTTGGTACAAATTTTAGAATACCATTGTCCATAAATCTTCTGGTCAAATTTAGATAAAAATCCTTAGGAGCCTTTTTGGCAGTAAACATTGTAATAATTGTGAATCCGTTTAAGCGCAGTTCTACGGTGTGTCCTTCATTGCTTCATTACAATATATCAACTTCCATCTGATGCCCAATATATTAGAATTGACATTGCCCGGCCCTTCGGAATCATTTGTAGCTACATAGCCATTTTACCTATTTCACTCACAATGCAACGTCGTTCTCTCATTGTATAGTACTGTGGTATGTCTCCTTAGCGCCATTGGAATCAGTGGCTGTACTAAGCTACTACGTTATATTCAGCTGTGGTATTGGGTGTATGGTATGTACTAGAGTAATGAGTATTTATGGGGGAACCAATAGGGAGTTAGTTAATCATCACCCAGTCAAGATGAATCAATATCAACACTGGTGATAATTAACAAACAATTGGTTGACCTCACAAGTTAAACATTAACCAGTTGGCATTACCGTTGTTATAACAATCAATAGTAGTTGAACTTGCAGACTTGTATGCTTTCAAATTGTAATTGCTTTTTAAGTTTTTCTTTATCTCAGGTTTCTTTTTATCCAACTCTAGTCATTTAGTGCGTAATCTTAGATTGTTTTATTTGTTATTATTATTCATTAATTGGCATTTTGTAAATTATTTTCATGTTAAACCGTAACCGGTAGTCCGGTAATGTTTCTAATAAATATTTAAACAATTAGATGCAGTAAAATTATATTTACTTCCTGATTTTATATGTCAACAAAGAGGTTAAATAACCTGATTGTTAGTGTGAGATGTGTAATGTACTGTAGTAACTAATTTATTACTGTGTCTATGTATTGTAAATTTGGTAGGTCTTCTAAATAGTCTTTCTTCTAGTCTTTCTTTAATTACCATTTATTGATATAATTGGTAGACCTCTAGGCCCTATAATAATGGCTTTCTCATCCAAGGACTTTTACTGGCATTGCGTTCTCACCTCGGAGAATCCAACCGTCGAATGGAATCCAATAGGAGAAGAGGAATCAGATGATGAGGATGAGGATTACCTGACCCACACCCTAAACCTCCACAACGCCTGTCTGCTAGTCGATGCCGACGTCACTAGTAAAACGAATAATTATGTAGAAGCAACCTCTTCTACAGTCAATGGCGAAATAATGAAAGGGACCCTGTTTGGTATAAACAACAATCTCCTCAACTGCCCCTTAACCATTTCTTTCCAGAACCCAGTTGAGTTTACTCTAATTAAGGGTAAAGGCCCAATCCATATCACGGGTTCCCATAACATTGCCTTTGCAGCAGACGATATGGACTTTGATGTTACAGATGATGACGAGGGTGACAGCAAGCTGATGACGCCTGGCTCATCTGGTTCGTCCCGAAAGAAACGACTCAGCAATGCCAGCGACCACATGGCTATAAAAAGGTCCAAGCTCGGTAAGTCTCCATTAGGTAAGGACTCGGGTGAGTCTAAGACGAAGGTAGAAGATGTCGACATGGATGAGGATGAGGAAGATAACGATGGCGTATCAGTGGATGATGTCTCTGATGAAAATGAGGAAGTGGATTCCGATGAGGTCGAGGATGAAGACGATAAAGGGAGCAAATCTAAAGATGAATTGATGAAGATAAATGTTAAGAAGGCTGTCAATAAGGAGAATGAAGTTAAAGTCAATGCCAAACCCTTGAAGAAAGATAAGGAAATTGAGAAGGAAGCAAATGGTTCAGAGAAGATACCGAGTATGGGCCGCATGAAAGCGGTTCTGAAGAAGGCGACCGAGTTACCAAAGTCTCAACAAAAGCTTAACAACTTTATTAAGAGGAAATTTCATCTCCCAGAAGAAGATGTTGAGATAAAAGGAGCAAAGCTCTGGAAGTGGATCCAGGAAGGAATGACCACAGCTGAAAAATAGTTTAATAATTTGTGCTACAATTAGTATTCGATAATATATATATAAATGTGTTCCATTTAAACATTGCGTATAGGCCTACATTAGTTCTACTATAAATAGTAAAAAAATTTTGTCGTAATTTTAAGATATTAAATGGGAAGATATTAAATGGGAATGTAATGGAATAGTAATGGGGTTGGTTTAAACTGCAAATAATTAAGACAAATATATTTTGTGGGAGGTGATACGTCTGCAGTTCTACGGTTTATCGTTAGAGGGCGAAATGTTTAAAAGTGAAAACTGTTAGACCGAATCATTGTTTAAAGATATAATAATTAGGCCTTTTTGTTAACTAAAAAATTCAGGAAGGACGTCACTAGGGGTTGAACCTGGGTTGTACGGTGCCTTTCGGGATAAAAGATTTAGAGATGGAGATCTAACATAAGACTGAAAGTTTGATAAAAGTAGAATAATTGAGTAAGGAAGTGTCGTGGTTAAAGAACCTGATACACACTGCTTAACGGCGATAAAATACAAACGTTATATAAGTCAGTGCAATAACAACGTACGGAAATACAATAATTATATTAAATATATGTTTTGAATTGATAAATTTAGAATTTAAGCGAAAATGTGAAAATAGTGTAGAGCAAAAGTAGTAAGACTATTGCTGGTATCATACGGTAGAATTGTAGAACTCATTTTGCAGAGTTGGTGGTTAAACAAAACATAAATAAATATGCATATACAGTATACACATCCATCGTGTTTTAGCCGGCTTCAGGTTTAGACAAAACTACCCAGTCTAAAGACAGGTTCGTTGTAATAAAAAATTTTGGTGGTGAAAAAAATGTTTCGCGAGAAACAATATTGAATTAGGGGATATATGCTGTCAGTGTCTATAAATGAAATTATAAATAAATAAATGAAAACCTAATAACTGAAATTTATTGAATTACATTTCAGTATTCAGCACCACTGGTGGATTTTGTAACATGGAAAATCATATAAATTTATATTTATGAATTATTTTATTTATATTCCAGTATTAATATAAATCATGACAAGGAATACAATTAAATTGTAAGGCACGTAGAATTAAACCATTAGAAACAAGTGAAATGTAAAAACAACAATTAAAACACAACAACTTTAACTAAAGTTACATTTACTTACTGTACAAACAATAAATTCAAATGGAAGATACCATATAATGCTCATAAGAATAAAATATTGCACAAAAAGAAAAAATGTAAATGCCTGAAAATGAAAAGGAGTGATACCAAATCGCCGATGGAGAAACTCCAGGGCCCATGTGAAGAATACCAGACTTTCTGCCGTTATATTTCTCTTTGCAGTTACCCCCATGTGAAGAATACCAGGTTTTCACCAAAAACGCAGGTTACAGAAGGGCTGAATCTAACCAAAACAATAAACGAATTAGTATATGTACAGGTTATAAGACAGAAATAAGCGCTATAAATCACTTCTTAAGGATAAATTTAAAAAAATTAAAAATCTTCATATATAAAATTCCAGTAAAAAGTCGAACAAAAAGTGAAATCCTGGTATTCTTCACATGGGCGAGCTCCAGGGACGACGGTGGAAGATAAACTCCCTGCAACGACGGGAGATAAACTATCTGGAACGACGGGAGATAAACTCTCCGCAACGGCGGGAGATAAACTATCTGGAACGACGGGAGATAAACTATCTGGAACGACGGGAGATAAACTAGCTGCAATGACGGGAGATAAACTATCTGGAACGACGGGAGATAAACTAGCTGCAACGGCGGGAGATAAACTATCTACAACGACGGGAGATAAACTCGCTGCAACAGCGGGAGATAAACTAGCTGGAATGACGGGAGATGAACTATCTGGGACGACGGGAGATAAACTATCTGAAACGGCGGGAGATAAACTAGCTGCAACGGCGGGAGATAAATATCTGGAACGACGGGAGATAAACTATCTGAAACGGCGGGAGATAAACTATCTGGAACGACGGGAGATAAACTAGCTGGAATGACGGGAGATGAACTATCTGGGACGACGGGAGATAAACTATCTGAAACGGCGGGAGATAAACTAGCTGCAACGGCGGGAGATAAATATCTGGAACGACGGGAGATAAACTATCTGAAACGGCGGGAGATAAACTAGCAGCAACGGCGTGAGATAAAATATCTGGAACGACGGGAGATAAACTAGCTGCAACAGCGGGAGATAAACTAGCTGCAACGGCGGGAGATAAACTATCTGGAACGACGGGAGATAAACTAGCTGCAACGGCGGGAGATAAACTCGCTGCAACAGCGGGAGATAAACTATCTGCAACAGCGGGAGATAAACTATCTGCAATGACGGGAGATGAACTGACTGCAACGATGGGAGATAAACTAGCTGCAACGGCGGGAGATAAACTATCTGGAACGACGGGAGATAAACTAGCTGCAACAGCGGGAGATAAACTATCTACAACGACGGGAGATAAACTCGCTGCAACAGCGGGAGATAAACTATCTACAACGACGGGAGATAAACTCGCTGCAATGACGGGAGATGAACTAGCTGCAACGATGGGAGATAAACTAGCTGCAACGATGGGAGATAAACTATCTGGAACGACGGGAGATAAACTATCTGGGACGACGGGAGAAAAACTAGCTGAAACGGCGGGAGATAAACTATCTTGAATGATGGGGGATAAACTAGCTGAAACGGCGGGAGATAAACTAGCTGCAACGGCGGGAGATAAACTATCTGGAACGACGGGAGATAAACTAGCTGCAACGGCGGGAGATAAACTATCTACAACGACGGGAAATAAACTCGCTGCAACAGCGGGAGATAAACTAGCTGCAATGACGGGAGATGAACTATCCGGGACGACGGGAGAAAAACTAGCTGCAACGGCGGGAGATAAACTATCTTGAATGATTGGAGATAAACTATCTGGAACGACGGGAGATAAACTAGCTGAAACGGCGGGAGAAAAACTAGCTGAAACGGCGGGAGATAAACTAGCTGCAACGGTGGGAGATAAACTGACTGCAACGACGGGAGATAAACTATCTGGAACGACGGGAGATAAACTCGCTGCAACAGCGGGAGATAAACTAGCTGCAACGACGGGAGATAAACTAGCTGCAACGACGGGAGATAAACTAGCTGGAACGGCGGGAGATAAACTATCTGGAACGACGGGAGATAAACTAGCTGCAACGACGGGAGATAAACTATCTGGAACGACGGGAGATAAACTATCTGGAACGACGGGAGATAAACTAGCTGCAACGACGGGAGATAAACTAGCTGCAATGACGGGAGATGAACTATCTGGGACGACGGGAGAAAAACTAGCTGCAACGGCGGGAGATAAAATATCTGGAACGACGGGAGATAAACTATCTGGAACGACGGGAGATAAACTATCTGGAACGACGGGAGATAAACTAGCTGCAACGACGGGAGATAAACTAGCTGGAACGACGGGAGATAAACTATCTGGAACGACGGGAGATAAACTCGCTGCAACGGCGGGAGATAAACTAGCTGCAACGACGGGAGATAAACTCGCTGCAACGGCGGGAGATAAACTAGCTGCAACGGCGGGAGATAAACTAGCTGAAACGGCGGGAGAAAAACTAGCTGAAACGGCGGGAGATAAACTAGCTGCAACGGTGGGAGATAAACTGACTGCAACGACGGGAGATAAACTATCTGGAACGACGGGAGATAAACTCGCTGCAACAGCGGGAGATAAACTAGCTGCAACGACGGGAGATAAACTAGCTGCAACGACGGGAGATAAACTAGCTGGAACGGCGGGAGATAAACTATCTGGAACGACGGGAGATAAACTAGCTGCAACGACGGGAGATAAACTATCTGGAACGACGGGAGATAAACTATCTGGAACGACGGGAGATAAACTAGCTGCAACGACGGGAGATAAACTAGCTGCAATGACGGGAGATGAACTATCTGGGACGACGGGAGAAAAACTAGCTGCAACGGCGGGAGATAAAATATCTGGAACGACGGGAGATAAACTATCTGGAACGACGGGAGATAAACTATCTGGAACGACGGGAGATAAACTAGCTGCAACGACGGGAGATAAACTAGCTGGAACGACGGGAGATAAACTAGCTGCAACGACGGGAGATAAAGTAGCTGCAACGGCGGGAGATAAACTATCTGCAACGACGGGAGATAAACTAGCTGCAACGATGGGAGATAAACTAGCTGCAACGGCGGGAGATAAACTATCTGCAACGACGGGAGATAAACTAGCTGCTATCAACAAACTGGAAGCCCGTGATGAGAAGCAGAGTGGAAGAAACTGTAAAATAACTTCGATCCCTTGTAACATATACTTTATACTGTACCGTTCTGTGCATGACTGATTAATAAAATTCATTGACATGTCATTTATATGAATAAATATAGCCATAAATAATATATTGTATTATTTTTTATATTTCAATATTATTAAGAAATTTTATAAAATATGTCCCAGTACATTTATTGTATTTGTCACTACTAAAATTTCAACTAAATTAGTTTTAAAATTCAAAATCATATAGTAGACCTGGCCCATAGCTACAGTAGTTTGATTTTATGAATAAGTTTATGATTACAGTTCCGGTTCCGGTTCCGGCTCACTGAGTTCAACTATCATCGTTCTCCAAGTTTACTTACAACTTCCTTTTCCTACCGAGCCTATCGCATTCGGATATAATATCGTTTAGTGACCCGAGTCAGCCGCTGTTGGTCTGTCAACCGCTGTTCTTAAAGTCTATTGTAATCCTTCAATACAGAGGCGGGTGTCCTCCCCTTATTCACAATCAACAGCTTTCCATTAACGCTACAACCCTTAGAACATTCCATTAACGCTACAACCCTTAGAACATTCCATTAACGCTACAACCCTTAGAACATTCCATTAACGCTACAACCCTTAGAACATTCCATTAACGCTACAACCCTTAGAACATTCCATTAACGCTACAACCCTTAGAACATTCCATTAACGCTACAACCCTTAGAACATTCCATTAACGCGACAACCCTTAGAACATTCCATTAACGCTACAACCCTTAGAACATTCCATTAACGCGACAACCCTTAGAACATTCCATTTACGCTACAACCCTTAGAACATTCCATTAACGCTACATATCTTAGAACACTGCATATCAATGGCAAACCCGGTGCCTTTCGCTTCCTGATTGGCTGATTCTATGAGATTATGTGCGAGGTGGCCCTTCCAAACAACGTTGCGGCCAGGCAGTAGCAACGTATTCTTCAACCCATCAGAAAATAATGGGGCCACAGAAATACAATCACGACACTGACACTTTGGCGTAAACGCTCCTTTCATTTTCCAGTCTTTAACTACAGGTACACTGGTAAGATGAGTCACTCGTTTAGCCACTGTCGATATTAACTCAAGCAGCTTTATCTTCACGTATAATCCTAGGTGATGAACCGAGCTTTGAGTAAATCTCCAATGAGAATGCAGCAGATTTACTTCCAGGAAGAATTACAATCAGGTAGGCCAGACGATGCCACATCAAAATCGCACATACAGATGTAAGCGGACACAATAGCGTTACTCATGGTCTTACCTGCTTCAGTATCACTGCTTTCTCCCATGGTGGAATGGACTCGTGACTCCGAATCAAAGGCGACTCCATCAAAAGCACTCATAAGCACATCGGCCCACACTGAAGCATGGTGCTCTTCTAGCATTATCATATGTCGATATGTTGGGTCCTTCAGGATCTCAGAAACAGCCGGTACAGTTGTCGAGAGTGGTGGGAATAGTGCTTTATTGTCTGTGATGGCCACTAATGATTTTAACACCTCCTTTACTCCGACTGTCACTAACAAAGCTCCTAAAACTAACATCAATTCGCTTGCCTCAAAGGGTGGTTCATTGGCATTGGTGTTGCTGTGCATACCTTCAATTGCATTGACAAATGTAATCCTGAGTGGCTTAAACACATGGTTGGTATATAATGTACCATGTTTGGTATGATGTGTATCTATCTTGAGGATGTATTGTGGCCTTGCAAATGTTTTCGCAATAGAGAAAGGGGAGAAACGTGATTGATTATTCGATACCAGTGTCAGCATCTTGTTGATGATGCTCTGGTTGCCAAGGTGGATGAGGGTAAGTAACGAGTTGACCAAAGGTTCTGCAGACAGATTCTAGAGACGCGCCTAGCGGCCCGTGAAGCAAGTCGTAGGAGACAGTACGAGTCAAGTAAAAGCTTTTTGTTCTGTCTGATAATCAATTAGTGTGAGCGTAGTCCCGGTGGTGTACGAGAAATTTTCTAGACAACTTCAAACTATAATTATTATGTTGTAATCATCTAATGAATTATAAAAGCTGTTATGATTATAGAAGATAGAGAGCAGTTAGCGAAATGATTATTTTGTTCTATCAGAGAGGAGTCGAGGTGTCAATTGATTAATAAAATAACAGCAGTCGCCATGAATTCAATACAATCGCGCACAAGAAGTGATAAGACAAATTCGTTCTTATTTTTGTAATAAATAAAACAAGTTGAGATGTTTCAATGTAAACCGCGATTAACAATTTACACTGTTCAATGTAAACCACGATATTAAATATCGTATTTAATTAAATTTAACAATTATATTATTATTATAACAGATTTTTATATTTCAAACTATAAAGTTAGCCTTATGGAGAATCATTTTGAGGCTGAGTAAATATTCAGCCTTATAAGCATACAGCCTCCACCCACAGTATTAATGTTGGCACAACAATTTCAAAATAAAACAATAATGCGATGAGAGCATAGTACAATACACGGTGTAGCCAACACACTGTATAACTAACAGTCATTTAGCTTGCACGCCAATTAATTAACTTAGCAAGGATGCATTGGGAAGAGTTATTCAGCTGAGACTGTAATAGCCAGCTAAACCAGTTAATGTTTTGTTTGATTACTGTCTGGGTTGTAGAGTAGAGTGATAGTAAAACTTGGCAGAGAAAGTACTTCTTTGTTAGTTGCCCTTCCTATTGAATGCATTACCAGGCCATCTCTATACATTTTTCATGAGTGCCACTAGGACTACTAGGATCGGCATGCTGCATTGCAGCTGCATTGTTAAGAATGCTGTGCCGGCTTATCGACAAAATTGCACCGCCACAACTCCCTATCACCCATGACATTTGCTAGATCATCTGCATCTTCAAGGCCATTGTCCTTTAAGATGCGTCTCAAGAAAGTCATGGGCTGTCCACCATGCTTATTCACTCCATGAGGCTGCCAAAGTACAAGATTATGCACTGGCTGGTCCTCACGGCGAAAGCAATGTCCTGCAAAGTGGAGGCGATTTTGTTCTAGTGTCAAGCTTGGGGGAACCATTGAGACACCTCCAATGTTATATAGTGTCTGGTTGGAGATGTGTGCATTGAACTTGACACAATGAACCCGGCGTAGCATTCTTGTGAATGTGCCGTCCAGAGATTTGGTGTCCTCAGCAGTTAGAGCCTAGCATGGACTCCCATAGAGGAGTACTGGAACTACTGCTGCTCTAAATAACCGGACCTTAAGTTTCCGATTAATTCTCGGTGACTTCCAAATCCTGGAAAGCCTATTCAAGGCTGCCCATGACTTTCCCTTACGTATTCGAAGGTCCTCACCTGACTTCCGGATCCATGATCCCAGGTAACAGAAGTCATCCACATGCTCAAGCATACCATCTTTTGAGCTTATGCTCATCCGATCAGAGACTTGCTGAGGACTTTCAAAGTTAACTGTCAAAATGTTGGTCTTTCTGGAGTTAATAAAAAGACCAACACTAGAAGCAGCATGTTCTAATGAGCTGAGGAGCCGTTGGGCTCCCTCTAGTGATTCTGAGAGTACTCCTAAGTCATCAGCAAAGTCTAGATCAGTTAGGTACTTGGCAGGATTTCCTGGACTTCTGGAGCCAGTAGGTGGAGTTATCATCACCCCATCATCATTATGATGATCTATGGACATGCGTAGAACATAGTCAACAACAATTATGAACAAGAATGGTGCAAGTGTGTCTCCCTGGAGGACGCGCCATAACACTTCAAATGGTTCTGTGTCACCGTCAACAGTAGACACAAATGTTGTCGAACCATCGTATACTGATCTGATTGCTGCAATAATTTCATCAGGAATCCCATATAATGAAAGTATGCTGAACATACGTGAGCGAGAGACTGAATCAAAGGCCTTGAAGAAGTCAACAAAGATAACAGCCAGATGCCTGTCTTTCTTTTTTGATAACTCTTCAATTATCCTTCTAAGTGCCAAAATGGGCTCCATGGTCCCACGACCTTTACGGAACCCATTCTGATTTCCACGGAGCAGTCTCTCAATGGGATCCCTGATGCGATTTAATAGAATTCTATTGTATAGCTTTGCAGCAATCGAGATCAATGAGATTCCCCGAAAAGAACCATAGAGTGTTAGGTTGCCCTTCTTGGGAACTGGCACCAACTTATTTGTTTTCATTTCTTGTGGGACTCTTGTTGTACGGTACATGTCTACTATGATGGGATAGATGAGCTTTAAACACTCAGGTATTTTAAAGACCTCAGGGGGAACACCATCTACTCCACTGGCACGATTGGTCTTAATGCTCTTTGCAGCAGCCTTCACTTCTGCAAAGGAGATATTACCAATGGGAATATCTGGGAGTACAGACTCAGTGAAGTGCCAGCTGGTGTTTTATCATTGCGCCTATGGTAATTTTCGTGTTTTGGGGCTATTTTTCGAAATAAAACAAGTTGAGATGTTTCAATTTAAACCGCGATTTCACAAGTACCCTTAGAAATCTATTTTCATGGTCCATGCAAAATTTCATCAAAATCGTTAGAGCCGTTTTTGCTCTAGGTCAGTAGCCAGTAGTCAGTAGTCAGTAGCCAGTAGCTTTTTTTTCTTACAGTAATCAAGTCTAACGACTTGCTAAATATCCTTCTCTCCTGTTATTTCGAAATAAACTTACTTTTATATTAAATCTCGCTTTCTCATACGAATGTGATTGAGTGGTGGGAGGATAATGGTGTAGGAGCGGAGTTGTTTAAGGGTAATTTCTTTGCCATACCATCCACAAGAACTTCAACCATTTCTTTAAATTAAACCGATTCATCTGTTATATCACTAATTTCGGTAAATTATTTCCACCGTTTTACCAACTGATCCTCTTGGACCACCACATAAAGTCGCTAGTAAATCCCAAGCATTCTTTGTTCCATTTTCTAACTGGCATGCCCGTATGACAAGACTAACTATCTCTTTTTGAAAAAGGTCACAGTTACCAGAGCGACATATAATATTATGTAGCAAAGGTGGAACCACTACCAAATTAAGATCAAGCGTTTCGTTGATATCAAAACAGGAGGTGTCGATTCACTATCCATTGCACTGATGACCTTCTCTTCCACAGATTGTGTCCATTTTGCCTGAAAACGACAAGCTTCAAATAGCTCGATAACATGACCATATCCAGAAAGAGCATCAGCCCCATTCATATTACCATAAGTTAATATAGAGCAAAGCAGGTCGATACCAAAATCACTACCCAAAACGGATACCCTGAGCTTCTTTGGCCAAAAAACATTGCCGGCTTTGTATACCAACGAGACATAGGCGCCGCTTCGCCTTCATTCCCAGTAGGCCCCTCATAATCTGAATCATGAGGATCTTCATCTTCAATTCTTCTTATTAATTTGTAACCTGTATTAATGTTTTTAACCGTCAAACCAAAAGATCACACCACCTATTTCTTTACATGTGAATAAATTAGGTTGCAGCTCCAGTTTTATTACCCATTTTAATAAAATGTTTTAAGAAAGGAGGACCGTTAATCATGTATAATGTATAAAAATGATAAAATGTAACATAAATAATATAATTACAGTTTAAATAAACTTGAGGAGAACTATAATCGCGCTTACTATACAAGGCATTGATGTTATGATATGTCTTTCTACTGTAGTGAGAGAATAAAAAAATAAAACATTTATTTTCAAAATAAAACATTATTTTATTCTTTAGTTTGACTTCGAAATTGTAGTTTTGAATTTTTTCCATATTGGTACTGCACATCATTCCATAAATAACGGCAGTAGTCCTAGGTACAGGGTACAGCAGTACAGTATACATAAAGTGGCATGGTAATATGGTAAGGCCTACATTGGGCCCCGTAGCATAATGTCCTTATGAATGTTGTAGCCAGCAGTAGGGACACTATTGCTAGCAAGCTTACTGGAACAATGAAATAAAAAATTATATTATATTATATTATATTATATAGAGATTTATATGATTTTCTAAGTGTAATACAAAATACAATAAAATATTTATTACAAGTTGACGGACAGAGTGGAAGGGTTTACTGTGGAAGATCACCCATGGTGGTGAACAGGCATTCCTTGGTTTAACGAGCCTAAAAGATTCTCCCATTCAATACAATATTTATAATTTCTTAGATAAAATACGATACGAAAAAAATACGAAACATTTTTCGTATTTCGTATCGTATCTTGGATTTTTCGTATCGTATCGTACTTTCTCAAAATTGCATTCGTATCGTATCGTGAAAAATTGGTTCCTATCGTATCGTATCGTATCGTATCGTATCGTATCGTATCGTATCGTATCGTATCGTATCGTATCGTATCGTATCGTATCGTATCGTATCGTATCGTATCGTATCGCTGTCCCTGAAGTTAACCTCAAATGGGGGAGGGGGGGGGGGGGGGGGTGGATAAAAATATTAGTTTAACAAATATTTTACATTAATAAATTTATTTTATTTTCTATGGCACAGTGTTTGTATATTGCTAATAAATTTTTATTCTTAAATTGTTACTTTTTCGCTTCAATATACTCCAACATTAGGAAAAAAATTTTTTTTACCTTGGGAAAAAAGTATAAGTAACCCATAGGATTTAATTGAACTCTTTTTCCCGGCGTAAAAAGTAAAATAAAATATTTTTGGTGGAATTTCTTAAATTATATTACATGTGTTGAATGAATAAAGAGTACAAAAGGTTTGTAAATAATTTGAGCAAAATCCATTGAAACACTCAAAAGTTATTGCTACTTTACTGTAGTGTCTGCAAGGCGAACTCCAAAACGGAACTCAATATCCAATATTGGTTAATGTTGTTAAGCGGCTCTCTAGTTACGTAACAAATAATCGAGAACACTAAATTATTTAACATTGAGTAAGGCAGCATCAGGAGAGTAATTATGGAAACAATATAATAAAATACTAAACTTAAAAGAATTTAAAGAATTGAGCAACAAAAAGTCCAAATTTAAGAATAAAACTACGTATTACATGTGAAAAACGTATCTAGAACACTTTTTTCAATATTCTATCGACCCTTTATTAACCACGCTGACGCTCGGTAAATAAAATGCCTCGAAAATAGTGAAAAAATTTATACTTTTTTTCCCATGTAATAAATAATTTCATTACAGTATAATTACCACCGACTAACCTGGGGTCTACTACCGTTTTATCTCCCGTCCCATGTGGCGCTTTTTCTCCCACTAACTCGATTATCTCGCGCAAAGAGGAAAGGCAACTGGCTCATCCATCCCTTTCACATGAAGCAGCGACACAGCCAGCATATTGGATTCGCCTTGAACGGAAAATCGCCCATGATCGAAGTTTTTGATCGCCTCCTTGTATCGCTTTAGAAGCTGCTTAGCCTTAACTGTCTACGCCAAGACTTCCTTTACAACTTAAAATGTACTAAAGGACGCCTTTGGCCTACACCTTAATGCCTATGTCAGTTTGTACAGTACAGCAGTAGGGGCCTAGTATTATTATTCCATTATTACTATTCCAGAATTTTATGTCACATTTAGAATTGTTAGAACAGTAGCTATCTTTTTCAAAAGATGCAATGAATTTATATTGGGTTATTAGAATACTACAGCATGTTTGTTGTTTTACCATTTCCATGACAACCGGTGATAACACCACGCCAGCTACCGATTCAGATTTGTTATCATATCAGAATGAATGGCCAGAAACTAGGTCTTTCCAAAAATAAAAGTTCCAGATGGTTACCAAAAAGTATCCCCTATGCTGGCTGGCCCATGGACTATAGTACCAATGTATCAGATGCACAATCGTGATCTGATAGTCTACTCCTACTGTAGCTACCATACTGAGCTATCACCATCAACCTTAACAATATTACAGTTACATAATGGTGGCTGAAAGAGGCCAGAATAATTCACTATTTTTTTAATTTTTATTTTGATAAACATTTGTTTTATTGAATTTCAACCCGGGTTGAAAATGATATCAACCCGGGTTGCAGGGTTGAAATTCAAGAAAAAAAATTAAAAAAGTAGGCCTAGTGCCTAGCTGCCTAGTGAATTATTTTGGCCATTTTCAGCCAGCGTAGTTACAGTATGCAGTAGGCCTACCGTACCGCCGCAGTACCGGTACTGCAGTATTAACAATAACTCATAATCAATAACTCATCGGTTCGATATAGAGATATCTGGATATAGGCTACCCAGCTACTGGTAACAAGTTTACAACCAAGATAGGCTGAGCAGCTGAGAGGAGCAACCAGACAGCGGAGAAGGTGGGAGAGCGTAGTGCAGTAGTGATGGCCCTTCTACGACCGACATTTATACTAAGTGGTCCCTCGAACGGTACAGGTATGATATCACATCGTACCGGTAAAACACGTGAGTTTGTGGCTCGCCCCTTATCCATCTCATCCTATTTAATGTACGACGATAGGAAATCTTTGAGTAGAAAACGAAAGGAAGGTAAATTCACGCGGATTGCTAATAGACAGATCCCATTCCTGAAGGAAGTCGGTCTGGTGCATGAGTGGAATCCATGGCAACGGACAGGCAACAGTTACACAGACTTTACTTACAATATCAAGAAGGAAGGCCACCCGTTAGATGGCGACGGTTTGCCGATGAAAGCGTTTAAGTTCGAGCCGTTGAAACCGCGACTGCCCTGGGCAATGGACAACCAGACGGACAAACCCCCGCCGGATTTCTTTAAGCCAGCCGATAAGAAGAGCGCAGCGCGATTCCATGTGGTCCGACGACACAAGTGTATCAAAGGGCGTCCGTACTGGGAGAAAGAGATGATAGACCATCTGGGACTGTACCGAAGGTTGCGTCCTGTGGTAATGCGCAACTCCCCTGGAATCAACGCGAAACTCTACGTTATTAAACATTTAGTTCGGATCGACCCGTTGGAGGTTGCAGGGGAACTTCCGGAGAGATCTGAGGATGTCGGGGAGATTAATCTGTCGTGTACCGGTAGGCTAACCTTCCGACTGAGGTCGGATGCTAAGGAACTCAATATTAACGAGAGCTCTAAGGACTTGAGTAGTAAAGACCTTGGCACCGATTCTAAAGATCCTAATATGCGAGGGGTTTCCGTTAAACAGGATATAGATGATAAGGAGTGGGATGAGTTAGAATTCGACGAATCTCCCAAGAAGGATAAAAGGCAACTTGTTAAATACATGTTCACCAATATGGATTGTTACCACACTCCCTTCAATGTGTGGCATCCTAAACAGGTGGCTCTGAAGGAAAAACATGATAAGAGCAAGAAAGAGTTCTATGATTACCATTTAAATAGGCCATAATACTAATGTTGGGTAATTTCGCTAACATAACTTAACAGCTTAATCATTTTCAAAATCACTTCTATTGCAAACAATAAATTATACATTTCTAAAACCAAGTTATAAACATTTTTAATCTACATTTTCAGTCAGTATTTACGCGAGTTTCAGTTATATATTGGTAAATCAGTAAGACCCCCCCCCCCCCTCCCTCCCTAATTTCTACTGTAGAAACTATAAAAACCCTTAAAAATAAGATCTTAATTTCATGACATTTGATACAGATGCATCCCTCCCTATTTTCTGCTCTGGGTGAGTCAGAATTATTGTTTTTGCTTTCAAACTTTTGTTACAAGGTATTCTGATTGCAATTGATATTGCACCATCTGCTCTAACAATACTTTGTCTTTATTTATAGTGATTCTTAGTGCTGAGATGGAAAGGTGAGCTTTAAGCTACATCGGTTCCAAATCTGTAAAAATACATATGGATTTGTTTGGAGTGCAAGTTATTTGAATGTACTTATTTACATTTATTGGGAGCCTAGGTTCTTATACCGGTTCCAAACTTACTCTGAGTTCTTTTTTATTAAATTTATAAACCAGCACATTTAATTGATGTGATCGGATATCATACCAAGCAATTCCAATCACAACCAAATCAAAACGGGTATAGGACAGAATAATGATACGTTATCCGTGAAATTGGTTGTCTTTCCTGGTAACGCATCCATTGTGACCACAACTAGGGGCTGAATGTACCCTAACAAGGGAAAAGTATCGGGATCGACAATAAAAATATCGGGATAGTGAAAGTAATATATAATTTCTAGAACTTCTATATTACGGTGAACGTGGAGAGGGCCATGTGAAATACTGGATTTAGACTTAATCACCCTTCGTTTTTTCTATTTCTGAACAAAATCCTATTATGATATTAGCAGGGTTAATTTTCGAAAAAAAGTCTGCGCCATCGCATCGTAGTGGGTAGTTTCTATGGTAACAGATTAATTTTTCAAGTAAAAGGTTAAAAATTGCTTTTCTTACAAAATAATCAAATAACTTCTTAAATGAAATAAGCAATTTTCAGCTTAAAAAGAAGCAGATAGAAACACTTTTCCTAGATAACAAAAAGTAAATGGGGACAATGAAAAACTGTTTTGTCCAAAACAAACAACTTTTGCGGTTAATTTAGATGCGTTGATTCTAAGTATCGAAACCGTTTTCAATTTCTATCAACCTTGAAAAATTGGCAGCACTTTTAATTTGTTGATTGTTTTTGCCACTTCTTTTTAATTTTATTATTAGAGAATCAATCAATATTTTAGCGTAAACAGATGCGCATTGTATCGTTTGTGATACACATAACGCAACTTTAACTAATGTATGTGTGAGGAGTTACAGTACAATAAATTGTTTAGATTGAAAACGTTTCCCTATAACATGGAAACGAGCATGATGCCATTTTTTTTAATTAACTCGACTTTCAATTATTGTCTACAACATTATAAAAAAAATTGGTGGTCCTATGGTGGCCCCAAGGGTTGGCATATATATAGTTCCATCTTAAGTTTAGCATTCTATGGCGTAGATGATAGATTTAATGTTAAGTGTCACATTGTTTGAGTTATTGAATTAGTTGCATAAATTGATTTTAGTTTCATGAATATTATAATATTTGAGTTTAATTACATAAGCTTTTGGAACCCTGATGAAGTTTTCCAGATAGTTTTTATATGTAATACATTTTGGAATCCTTGAAAGAGCACGTCAGCTTTTATTTTCTATTCTTTCCCATCCACCCACTATAATCCAGCTCACTGGTTGCAAGTGTCCAGTTATTTCCCATTGTTTATTGGATAAATTCATCGTTGCATTGATAATAATTACTAAGAATTTGTTATCTGTTTTAGATAAATCGCATTGCCTCTTCGAAAATAAACGATCTAGAGCTGGGTTGTTTGTCGCGCGACGAACGGATTGTGTCGTTGGAGCGAGAGTTGTCCAGGTTACAAGATACCTCACGAATAGCCCACGGTTTGGAACAGAAGCTGAGTCTTGTGAACGAGAATAAAGTGGAGTTAGAAACCGAGCTGGAACGGGCGAACGAGAGGAAAGACGACCTTCAAACACAGATCAACCAACTAAACGAGACTAGGGATAAGGAACGCACTGTGAGTTATGAGAAGGATGAAAATCAAAAGAAAGAATTTAAAATGCGAGAGCAAGTTCTTCAAACACAGTTAAACGATATTTCTGATGCTTTAGACAAAGAACGTAGTGAAAATCATCAGAAACTTGAAAAACAACTGAGTGAGTGTAAAAATCGCGAACAAAATCTTCAAACACAGTTAAACGAAATCTCCGAAGCCCTGGATAAAGAGCGCTCGGAGGGTCATCGGAAGGGAGTTAATCAGGAAAAAGAGTTTAAAATTCGTGAAAAAAATCTTCAACTCCAGTTGGAGGAAAGTGCATGTCAGAAAAAGGTGGGTTACAGTATCTCGATCTTCCACAACTTTGGGACTGGTTATTTTGTTTATTGAAATGGAATTAATTTGAGGCAGCATGTTTATGCTTTTCGGTGTTTTAACCACTTTTATCACATCACTGGTGGAAGTTCCGTGTGTATCAAAAATTAGGATGACAGCGGTTGTACACGATCGCACTCAAATGTCCTATATATCTATCTCAATTGATATTCGCGTGTTTTATCCTAAAGTTTTAAATTTTATATGGAAGAGATACAAACTTTGCTTAAGATAAGATGAGATGAGATAAAAATCTCTTGAGAAATGGATCAGTTAAAACGAAGTTTTAAGAAACGAAGTTTCTTAAAATTTGACACTGGTTCTACAAAATTTTCCTAATAATCTCAGTACACAGATATTTTCGGGGTGTTCGTATTGGGCGTGTTGTGGTATATGGCGTATTGGGATGGCATTTTAAAATCACATTTATCTCTGCACCGACACTCATAAGATGTAATCTAATCACAACCCACGGCACAGCCACTTGCACACCACATATGCGCGGCTTTTCAAAATTCACTTTCTATTGCACTGACATTCACTTATTCAGTTATATTTTGCACATTACATCTAGTTCACACATTATAATACACATTAAGCCTAGTTTACAATAAATCTAAATATTAGTTATAATTTAAGTATTCTACAATATTACATTACAAGGTTTTCCAATGTTGTCGTCACCAGTAGTGGATGCTTGCCCTTGGCTCTGCTGTCGCCAGTGGATGCTTGTCCTTGGCTCTTCAATCGCCAGTGGATGCTTGCCCTTGGCTCTGCTGTCGCCAGTGGATGC
Source organism: Nemertoderma westbladi (assembly GCA_032718475.1). NCBI lineage: Eukaryota > Metazoa > Xenacoelomorpha > Nemertodermatida > Nemertodermatidae > Nemertoderma > Nemertoderma westbladi. Next base: position 47,451 of record JAUCBJ010002945.1, on the reverse strand, counting down.
TTGCCCTTGATGTACCGTCGCCAGTGGATGCTTGCCCTTGGCTCTGCTGTCGCCAGTGCAGTGGATGCTTGCCCTTGGCTCTGCTGTCGCCAGTGGTTGCTTGCATTTGGCTCTGCTGTCGCCAGTGGATGCTTGCCCTTGGCTCTGCTGTCGCCAGTGGAGCTTGTCCTTGGCTCTGCTGTCGCCAGTGGATGCTTGTCCTTGGCTCTTCCATCGCCAGTGGATGCTTGTCCTTGGCTCTTCCATCGCCATTGGATGCTTGCCCTTGGCTCTGCTGTCGCCAGTGGATGCTTGTCCTTGGCTCTTCAATCGCCAGTGGATGCTTGCCCTTGGCTCTGCTGTCGCCAGTGGATGCTTGCCCTTGATGTACAGTCGCCAGTGGATGCTTGCCCTTGGCTCTGCTGTCGCCAGTGGATGCTTGCCCTTGGTTCTGCTGTCACCAGTGGATGCTTGCCGTTGGCTCTTCAATCGCCAGTGGATGTTTGCCCTTAGCTCTGCTGTCGCCAGTGGATGCTTGCCCTTGGCTCTTCAATCGCCAGTGGATGCTTGCCTTTGGCTCTGCTGTCGGCAGTGAATGCTTGCCCTAGGCTCTTCAATCGCCAGTGGATGCTTGACCTTGGATCTTCAATCGCCAGTGGATGCTTGCCCTTGGCTCTGCTGTCGCTAGTGGATGCTTGCCCTTGGCTCTGCTGTCGCCAGTGGATGCTTGTCCTTGGCTCTTCCATCGCCAGTGGATGCTTGTCCTTGGCTCTTCCATCGCCATTGGATGCTTGCCCTTGGCTCTGCTGTCGCCAGTTGATGCTTGTCCTTGGCTCTTCAATCGCCAGTGGATGCTTGCCCTTGGCTCTGCTGTCGCCAGTGGATGCTTGCCCTTGATGTACAGTCGCCAGTGGATGCTTGCCCTTGGCTCTGCTGTCGCCAGTGGATGCTTGCCCTTGGTTCTGCTGTCACCAGTGGATGCTTGCCGTTGGCTCTTCAATCGCCAGTGGATGCTTGCCTTTGGCTCTGCTGTCGGCAGTGAATGCTTGCCCTTGGCTCTTCAATCGCCAGTGGATGCTTGACCTTGGCTCTTCAATCGCCAGTGGATGCTTGCCCTTGGCTCTGCTGTCGCTAGTGGATGCTTGTCCTTGGCTCTTCAATCGCCAGTGGATGCTTGCCTTTGGCTCTGCTGTCGCCAGTGGATTCTTGCCCTTGGCTCTGCTGTCGCCAGTGGATGCTTGTCCTTGGCTCTTCAATCGCCAGTGGATACTTGCCCTTGGCTCTTCAATCGCCAGTGGATGCTTGCCTTTGGCTCTGCTGTCGCCAGTGGATGCTTGCTCTTGGCTCTTCAATCGCCAGTGGATGCTTGCATTTGGCTCTGCTGTCGCCAGTGGATTCTTGCCCTTGGCTCTGCTGTCGCCAGTGGATGCTTGTCCTTGGCTCTTCAATCGCCAGTGGATGCTTGCCCTTGGCTCTGCTGTCGCCAGTGGATGCTTGCCCTTTGGTCTGCCGTCGCCATTGGATGCTTGCCCTTGGCTCTGCTGTCGTCAGTGGATACTTGCCCTTGGCTCTGCTGTCGCCAGTGGATGCTTGCCTTTGGCTCTGCTGTCGCCAGTGGATGCTTGCCCTTGGCTCTTCAATCGCCAGTGGATGCTTGCCCTTGGCTCTGCTGTCGCCAGTGGATGCTTGCCCTTGGCTCTTCAATCGCCAGTGGATGCTTGCCCTTTGGTCTGCCGTCGCCATTGGATGCTTGCCCTTGGCTCTGCTGTCGCCAGTGGATACTTGCCCTTGGCTCTACTGTCGCCAATGGATGCTTGTCCTTGGCTCTGCTGTCGCCAGTGGATGCTTGCCCTTGGCTCTTAAATCGCCAGTGGATGCTTGCCTTTGGCTCTGCTGTCGGCAGTGAATGCTTGCCCTTGGCTCTTCAATCGCCAGTGGATGCTTGTCCTTGGCTCTGCTGTCGCCAGTGGATGCTTGCCCTTGGCTCTTCAATCGCCAGTGGATGCTTGTCCTTGGCTCTGCTGTCGTCATTGGATACTTGCCCTTGGCTCTGCTGTCGCCAGTGGATGCTTGCCCTTGGCTCTGCTGTCGCCAGTGGATGCTTGCCCTTGGCTCTTCAATCGCCAGTGGATGCTTGCCCTTTGGTCTGTCGTCGCCATTGGATGCTTGCCCTTGGCTCTGCTGTCGCCAGTGGATACTTGCCCTTGGCTCTAGTGTCGCCAGTGGATGCTTGTCCTTGGCTCTGCTGTCGCCAGTGGATGCTTGCCCTTGGCTCTTAAATCGCCAGTGGATGCTTGCCTTTGGCTCTGCTGTCGGCAGTGAATGCTTGCCCTTGGCTCTTCAATCGCCAGTGGATGCTTGCCCTTGGCTCTGCTGTCGCCAGTGGATGCTTGTCCTTGGCTCTGCTGTCGCCAGTGGATGCTTGTCCTTGGCTCTGCTGTCGCCAGTGGATGCTTGCCCTTGGCTCTGCTATCGCCAGTGGATGCTTGTCCTTGGCTCTTCCATCGCCAGTGGATGCTTGACCTTGGCTCTTCCATCGCCATTGGATGCTTGCCCTTGGCTCTGCTGTCGCCAGTGGATGCTTGTCCTTGGCTCTTCAATCGCCAGTGGATGCTTGCCCTTGGCTCTGCTGTCGCCAGTGGATGCTTGCCCTTGATGTACAGTCGCCAGTGGATGCTTGCCCTTGGCTCTGCTGTCGCCAGTGGATGCTTGCCCTTGGTTCTGCTGTCACCAGTGGATGCTTGCCGTTGGCTCTTCAATCGCCAGTGGATGTTTGCCCTTAGCTCTGCTGTCGCCAGTGGATGCTTGCACTTGGCTCTTCAATCGCCAGTGGATGCTTGCCTTTGGCTCTGCTGTCGGCAGTGAATGCTTGCCCTTGGCTCTTCAATCGCCAGTGGATGCTTGACCTTGGATCTTCAATCGCCAGTGGATGCTTGCCCTTGGCTCTGCTGTCGCTAGTGGATGCTTGCCCTTGGCTCTGCTGTCGCCAGTGGATGCTTGTCCTTGGCTCTTCCATCGCCAGTGGATGCTTGTCCTTGGCTCTTCCATCGCCATTGGATGCTTGCCCTTGGCTCTGCTGTCGCCAGTGGATGCTTGTCCTTGGCTCTTCAATCGCCAGTGGATGCTTGCCCTTGGCTCTGCTGTCGCCAGTGGATGCTTGCCCTTGATGTACAGTCGCCAGTGGATGCTTGCCCTTGGCTCTGCTGTCGCCAGTGGATGCTTGCCCTTGGTTCTGCTGTCACCAGTGGATGCTTGCCGTTGGCTCTTCAATCGCCAGTGGATGCTTGCCTTTGGCTCTGCTGTCGGCAGTGAATGCTTGCCCTTGGCTCTTCAATCGCCAGTGGATGCTTGACCTTGGCTCTTCAATCGCCAGTGGATGCTTGCCCTTGGCTCTGCTGTCGCTAGTGGATGCTTGTCCTTGGCTCTTCAATCGCCAGTGGATGCTTGCCTTTGGCTCTGCTGTCGCCAGTGGATTCTTGCCCTTGGCTCTGCTGTCGCCAGTGGATGCTTGTCCTTGGCTCTTCAATCGCCAGTGGATACTTGCCCTTGGCTCTTCAATCGCCAGTGGATGCTTGCCTTTGGCTCTGCTGTCGCCAGTGGATGCTTGCTCTTGGCTCTTCAATCGCCAGTGGATGCTTGCATTTGGCTCTGCTGTCGCCAGTGGATTCTTGCCCTTGGCTCTGCTGTCGCCAGTGGATGCTTGTCCTTGGCTCTTCAATCGCCAGTGGATGCTTGCCCTTGGCTCTGCTGTCGCCAGTGGATGCTTGCCCTTTGGTCTGCCGTCGCCATTGGATGCTTGCCCTTGGCTCTGCTGTCGTCAGTGGATACTTGCCCTTGGCTCTGCTGTCGCCAGTGGATGCTTGCCTTTGGCTCTGCTGTCGCCAGTGGATGCTTGCCCTTGGCTCTTCAATCGCCAGTGGATGCTTGCCCTTGGCTCTGCTGTCGCCAGTGGATGCTTGCCCTTGGCTCTTCAATCGCCAGTGGATGCTTGCCCTTTGGTCTGCCGTCGCCATTGGATGCTTGCCCTTGGCTCTGCTGTCGCCAGTGGATACTTGCCCTTGGCTCTACTGTCGCCAATGGATGCTTGTCCTTGGCTCTGCTGTCGCCAGTGGATGCTTGCCCTTGGCTCTTAAATCGCCAGTGGATGCTTGCCTTTGGCTCTGCTGTCGGCAGTGAATGCTTGCCCTTGGCTCTTCAATCGCCAGTGGATGCTTGTCCTTGGCTCTGCTGTCGCCAGTGGATGCTTGCCCTTGGCTCTTCAATCGCCAGTGGATGCTTGTCCTTGGCTCTGCTGTCGTCATTGGATACTTGCCCTTGGCTCTGCTGTCGCCAGTGGATGCTTGCCCTTGGCTCTGCTGTCGCCAGTGGATGCTTGCCCTTGGCTCTTCAATCGCCAGTGGATGCTTGCCCTTTGGTCTGTCGTCGCCATTGGATGCTTGCCCTTGGCTCTGCTGTCGCCAGTGGATACTTGCCCTTGGCTCTAGTGTCGCCAGTGGATGCTTGTCCTTGGCTCTGCTGTCGCCAGTGGATGCTTGCCCTTGGCTCTTAAATCGCCAGTGGATGCTTGCCTTTGGCTCTGCTGTCGGCAGTGAATGCTTGCCCTTGGCTCTTCAATCGCCAGTGGATGCTTGCCCTTGGCTCAGCTGTCGCCAGTGGATGCTTGTCCTTGGCTCTGCTGTCGCCAGTGGATGCTTGTCCTTGGCTCTGCTGTCGCCAGTGGATGCTTGTCCTTGGCTTTAACTGTTTTTGGTGGTTTCGTCAGGCGCCTGCAGCTTGACCTCCTCGACGTTTAATTTGTACCTAGACATGTGGCTAACCAATAGAAGTCCACCTCGCGCAGAAGTATATCACTTAATTTATTACAGAAGTATTACTCGTTAACAATACAATATAATTTTACCTTATCGCTAATACTGCCATCTGATTGACAGAACTTGGCGAACGTTTTTGAACGAGAGAAGCGAAACTTGGATGCAAAAGTAGAAGAGCTGGAACGTCGATACAGGGAAGAGGTTACCAACAATACGGACAACGTAGAGGCGACTAAGGAGCTAAAGGCAAAGGAGACACAAATCGCTCAATATAAGGACGAAATAGTTCATCTACGTCGGGAACTAAAGGTTTGTACACACCAAACAAGGCTTGAAGCTTTCATTTTAACTTTATATTAAAATAACATTTTATCGTTTTTGAAACTACCTTTACTGTCTTTTATACTCTACACCCATCTATATATATTTGCTATTGTACAGTATGTATAATACTTATTTGTATTTTTAGCGTTAACCACTGTAATTCCTTTTCAACAAATAGGTTGCTTTTAATATATATATATGCTTAAGGCTATTTCGCTTTTTCCAATGTTTATGTATCGTCTATGTTTAATACCGTTTAATACCTGTTAAATACGCAATAATGGCACGGTGGTGGGTGTTATTTTACTCGTTCAGTGTTACTATGGTGATGGAGCTTTCTTTATATCTCTAGGAGCCACAGCGTTGGGTTATCTTTCTATAACAACTTACACATCAGCAGTAAGTTAATAACGCACGTTTACTTTTTGGTTATCCCTCATTGCATTTACCGTGAATATACTCTTTGCTTGCCAATATTTCATTGGTTTATCATTATGCTTGTCAATCTCGTTATCGATAATACTCTAAAATTATTGTTTGCGTAGGCGTATTGTATATAGGCCTACTACTGTACCGTATTGTATATAGGCCTACTACTGTACCGTATTGTATATAGGCCTACTACTGTACCATTTGTTTGTAATAGTAGAGTGTTTTACAATGCATTGTTTTCCAAATATTTCCATTGAAAGTCACTTAAACTTTTAAGCGGAAAATAGTATATATACTCTACCTGCAACCCACTGTATACATTTAAGGAAATATTCTAATTCATTCGCCACTGGAAGAAAAATTTGCATTAATAATGCAGACCCTAAAAATTGTAAAATAAAAATAGTCGATCATAGTTCATTCGCATTTTGGTACTGTTTGTAAAATGGTAACTTCTTTCATAATTAACTTGATTTGTTCGGGATGTTGCATTATTAACTTATATAATATTATCCTCGATTGTAATCCTTTCTGTTGATTGTAATATTATGTTGATTATCCATAGTAACGTAGTAGTTATAAGACACCCTAATTATCCATTGCATGAGTTTAATTGGTTGCGATAGGAAACAAATATGGGATAACCCTCCCTTTATTTTAATATTATAATATTGTAATTTATTTACATAAATAAATATATCACTGGGATTCACGGTGGAAACTATGAGAAACAAAGTAGTTATTGTAATTTTTATGTTTTTTTTTAAACAAATATTTATATAATTGTATATTTCCACAAACTAAGGCGCGCCACCGTCTTAATTTGTTCTGCTCTGTGATTGGTTCGATAAACGATAGGCAATTAAGCCGCTTACTATACCTACTGTACAGAGCATATATTTTTATTTGCAAATTTCTTACAAAGTAGGATTTCAGTTCTTCTTTTAGTCAACAATGTATCTAATTTTTTTTAATCATTGAATATTTAATAGGTAAATTTATTTGATATTTTTCACAGAATGGGAGGCTAAATTAAGTTGTAATTATAAGGTTTCTGTGTGTCTTTAGGGTCTGCAATCATCTCGGTTGTATGTCTTTAGGATCTGCAATCATCTCGGTTGTATGTCTTTAGGATCTGCAATCATCTCGGTTGTATGTCTTTAGGATCTGCAATCATCTCGGTTGTATGTCTTTAGGATCTGCAATCATCTCGGTTGTATGTATTTAGGATCTGCAATCACCTCGGTTGTATGTCTTTAGGGTCTGCTATTATCTCGGTTGTATGTCTTTAGGATCTGCAATCATCTCGGTTGTGTGTCTTTAGGATCTGCAATCATCTCGGTTGTGTGTCTTTAGGATCTGTAATCACCTCGGTTGTGTGTCTTTAGGATCTGCAATCATCTCGGTTGTGTGTCTTTAGGATCTGCAATCATCTCGGTTGTGTGTCTTTAGGGTATGCTATTATCTCGGTTGTATGTCTTTAGGATCTGCAATCATCTCGGTTGTGTGTCTTTAGGATCTGCAATCATCTCGGTTGTATGTATTTAGGATCTGTAATCATCTCGGTTGTGTGTCTTTAGGATCTGTAATCATCTCGGTTGTGTGTCTTTAGGATCTGCAATCATTTCGGTTGTGTGTCTTTAGGGTCTGTAATCATCTCGGTTGTATGTCTTTATGATCTGCAATCATCTCGGTTGTATGTCTTTAGGATCTGCAATCACCTCGGTTGTATGTCTTTAGGGTCTGCAATCATCTCGGTTGTATGTCTTTAGGATCTGCTATCATCTCGGTTGTATGTCTTTAGGATCTGCTATCATCTCGGTTGTGTGTCTTTAGGGTCTGCAATCATCTCGGTTGTATGTATTTAGGATCTGTAATCATCTCGGTTGTGTGTCTTTAGGGTCTGCTATCATCTCTGCTGTATGTCTTTAGGATCTGCAATCATCTCGGTTGTATGTCTTTAGGGTCTGTAATCATCTCGGTTGTATGTCTTTATGATCTGCAATCATCTCGGTTGTATGTATTTAGGATCTGTAATCATCTCGGTTGTGTGTCTTTAGGGTCTGCTATCATCTCTGCTGTATGTCTTTAGGATCTGCAATCATCTCGGTTGTATGTCTTTAGGATCTGTAATCATTTCGGTTGTGTGTCTTTAGGGTCTGTAATCATCTCGGTTGTATGTATTTAGGATCTGTAATCATCTCGGTTGTATGTCTTTAGGGTCTGCAATCATCTCGGTTGTATGTCTTTAGGATCTGCAATCACCTCGGTTGTGTGTCTTTAGGGTCTGCAATCATCTCGGTTGTATGTCTTTAGGATCTGCAATCATCTCGGTTGTGTGTCTTTAGGGTCTGCTATTATCTCGGTTGTATGTCTTTAGGATCTGAAATCATCTCGATTGTATGTCGTTATGGTATGCAATCATCTCGGTTTTATGTCTTTAGGATCTGCAATCATCTCGGTTGTGTGTCTTTATGATCTGCAATCATCTCGGTTGTATGTATTTAGGATCTGTAATCATCTCGGTTGTATGTCTTTAGGATCTGTAATCATTTCGGTTGTGTGTCTTTAGGGTCTGCAATCATCTCGGTTGTATGTCTTTAGGGTCTGCTATTATCTCGGTTGTGTGTCTTTAGGATCTGCAATCATCTCGGTTGTATGTATTTAGGATCTGTAATCATCTCGGTTGTATGTCTTTAGGATCTGCAATCATCTCGGTTGTATGTATTTAGGATCTGTAATCATCTCGGTTGTATGTCTTTAGGATCTGTAATCATTTCGGTTGTGTGTCTTTAGGGTCTGCAATCATCTCGGTTGTATGTCTTTAGGATCTGTAATCATTTCGGTTGTGTGTCTTTAGGGTCTGCAATCATCTCGGTTGTGTGTCTTTATGATCTGCAATCATCTCGGTTGTATGTATTTAGGATCTGTAATCATCTCGGTTGTATGTCTTTAGGATCTGCAATCATCTCGGTTGTATGTATTTAGGATCTGTAATCATCTCGGTTGTATGTCTTTAGGATCTGTAATCATCTCGGTTGTATGTATTTAGGATCTGTAATCATCTCGGTTGTATGTCTTTAGGATCTGTAATCATTTTGGTTGTGTGTCTTTAGGGTCTGCAATCATCTCGGTTGTATGTCTTTAGGGTCTGCAATCATCTCGGTTTTATGTCTTTAGGATCTGCAATCATCTCGGTTGTGTGTCTTTATGATCTGCAATCATCTCGGTTTTCTGTCTTTAGGATCTGCAATCATCTCGGTTGTGTGTCTTTAGGGTCTGCAATCATCTCGGTTGTGTGTCTTTAGGATCTGCTATCATCTCTGTTGTATGTATTTAGGATCTGCAATCATCTCGGTTGTATGTCTTTAGGGTCTGTAATCATCTCGGTTGTGTGTCTTTAGGGTCTGCAATCATCTCCCAGAGTGAACGCATTAGTTAAGCTGAGCCCGATTGAGCTCGCCAAACGAGTTGACGAGTTGGAATCTTGTTTGGGAGAAGAAAAACTCAAACACAACAAGTTGCAGGAAGAAATTCAGTCATTACCAGTCAACAAACAACAGGTGGATGTCCTGAACAAACGGATGATTGAGGCTGAGGTCCGTAACAAGGAGTTAGAGAAACAACTAACTGAACATGTAAAGGTCAGTAACCGTTTCTAAGTAAAACTTAAAGACAGAACGAACATAAAACTAATAGTAAAACTCAATAGTCAATATTTTACATCTTCATTTTATAGGTGATGAAATCGTCGACTAACGAACAATTTATAACGATAAGAAGACTCCAAGAGGAGAAGAGTCGGGCCCAGGATTATTTCGATCGGAACCAAGAAATATCCGAGGAGAACTGCCAAAGATTACGATCGCAGGTATTATTTATTGATAGTCTAACGTGGAAAACAAGTAGGGTTTTTTTTCCGCCGACCCGGGATGTATAATTTACCGAGCGAGAGTAAACTAGCAAGAGTAATCATATATAAAGCGAGTCAATTTTCATCTAATATAAAATTTTATTCCATAAAATTACCTTTTCACCTTCCTTTGCCCACAGTAAATCATTGTAACGGATCCTGGCGCCGCCACTTCTCTTTTAGCCAAGGAATGCCTGTTCACCACCATTTGTGATCGTATACAGTAAACCCATCTACTCTATTTCCTAAAGGAATGCCTGTTCACCACCGTGGGTGATCTTCCACAGTAAACCCTTCCACTCTGTTTCCCAAAGGAATGCCTGTTCACCACCATTTGTGATCTTCCACAGTAAACCCTTCCACTCTATTTCCTAAAGGAATGCCTGTTCACCACCGTGGGTGATCTTCCACAGTAAACCCTTCCACTCTGTTTCCTAAAGGAATGCCTGTTCACCACCATGGGTGATCTTCCACAGTAAACCCGCCCACTCTGTTTCCTAAATGAATGCCTGTTCACCACCATGTGTGATCTTCCACAGTAAACCCTTCCACTCTGTTTCCTAAAGGAATGCCTATTCACCACCGTGGATGAACTTCCACAGTAACTACTAGTATCGGCATGCTGCATTGCAGCTGCATTTTTAAGAATGCTGTGCCGGCTTGTCGACAAAATTGCGCCGCCACAACTCCCTATCACCCATGACATTTGCTAGATTTTCCGCATCTTCAAGGCCAGTGTCCTTTAAGATGCGTCTCAAGAAAGTCATGGGCTGTCCACCATGCTTATTCACTCCATGAGGCTGCCAAAGTACAAGATTATGCACTGGCTGGTCCTCACGGCGAAAGCAATGTCCTGCAAATCGGAGGCGATTTTGTTCTTGTGTCAAGCTTGGGGGAACCAATGAGACACCTCCAATGTTATATAGTGTCTGGTTGGAGATGTGTGCATTGTACTTGACACAATGAACCCGGCGTAGCATTCTTGTGAATGTGCCATCCAGAGATTTGGTGTCCTCAGCAGTTAGAGCCCAGCATGGACTCCCATAGAGGAGTACTGGAACTTAACTTAAGGTCCGAGTACTGGTACTCGGACCTTAAGTTTCCGATTAATTCTCGGTGACTTCCAAATCCTGGAAAGCCTATTCAAGGCTGCCCATGCCTTTCCCTTACGTATTCGAAGGTCCTCACCTGACTTCCGGATCCATGATCCCAGGTAACAGAAGTCGTCCACATGCTCAAGCATACCATCCTTTGAGCTTATGCTCTTCCGATCAGAGACTTGCTGAGAACTTTCAAAGTTAACTGTCAAAATTTTGGTCTTTCTGGAGTTAATAAAAAGACCAACACTAGAAGCAGCATGTTCTAATGAGCCGAGGAGCCGTTGGGCTCCCTCCAGTGATTCTGAGAGTACTCCTAAGTCATCAGCAAAGTCTAGATTAGTTAGGTACTTGGCAGGATTTCCTCGACTTCTGGAGCCATTAGGTGGAGTTATCATCACCCCATCATCATTATGATGATCTAAGGACATGCGTAGAACATAGTCAACCACAATTATGAACAAGAATGGTGCAAGTGTGTCTCCCTGGAGGACGCCCCATAACACTTCAAATGGTTCTGTGTCACCGTCAACAGTAGACACAAATGTTGTCGAACCATGGTATACTGATCTGATTGCTGCAATAATTTCATCAGGAATCCCATATAATGAAAGTATGCTGAACATACGTGAGCGAGAGACTGAATCAATTGCCTTGAAGAAGTCAACAAAGATAACAGCCAGATGCCTGTCTTTCTTTTTTGATAACTCTTCAATTATCCTTCTGAGTGCCAAAATGGGCTCCATGGTCCCACGACCTTTACGGAACCCATTCTGATTTCCACGGAGCAGTCTCTCAATGGGATCCCTGATGCGATTTAATAGAATTATATAGTATAGCTTTGCAGCAATCGAGATCAATGAGATTCCCCGAAAAGAACCATAGAGTGTTAGCTTGCCATTCTTGGGAACTGGCACCAACTTATTTTAAAAGGAATGCCTGTTCACCACCATGGGTGATCTTCCACTAAACCCTTCCACTCTGTTTCCTAATGGAATGCCGGTTCATCACCATGGGTAATCTCCCACAGTAAACCCTTCCACTTTGTTTCCGAAAGGAATGCCTGTTCACCACCATGGGTGATCTTCCACAGTAAGCCCTTCCACTCTGTTTCCGAAAGGAATGCCTGTTCACCACCATGGGTGATCTTCCACCGTAAGCCCTTCCACTCTGTTTCCGAAAGGAATGCCTGTTCACCACCATGGCTGATCTTCCACAGTAAACCCTTCCACTCTGTTTCCGAAATGAATGCCTGTTCACCACCATGGCTGATCTTCCACAGTAAACCCTTCCGCTCTGTTTCCTAAATTGCCTGTTCACCACCATGGCTGATCTTCCACTAAACCCTTCCACTCTGTTTCCTAATGGAATGCCGGTTCATCACCATGGGTATTCTCCCACAGTAAACCCTTCCACTTTGTTTCCGAAAGGAATGCCTGTTCACCACCATGGGTGATCTTCCACAGTACACCCTTCCACTCTGTTTCCGAAAGGAATGCCTGTTCACCACCATGGGTGATCTTCCACAGTACGCCCTTCCACTCTGTTTCCGAAAGGAATGCCTGTTCACCACCATGGCTGATCTTCCACAGTAAACCCTTCCGCTCTGTTTCCTAAATTGCCTGTTCACCACGATCTTCCACAGTAAACCCTTCCACTCTGTTTCATAATGGAATGCCTGTTCACCACCGTGGGTGATCTTCCAGAGTAAGCCCTTCCACTCTGTTTCCGAAAGGAATGCCTGTTCACCACCATGAGTGATCTTCCTCAGTAAACCCTTCCACTCTGTTTCCTAAAGGAATGCCTGTTCACCACCGAGGGTGATCTTCCACTGTAAACCCTTCCATTCTGTTTCCTAAAGGAATGCCTGTTCACCACTCACCATGGGTGATTTTCCACTGTAAACCCTTCCACTCTGTTTCCTAAAGGAATGCCTGTTCACCACCGTGGGTGATCTTCCACTGTAAACCCTTCCATTCTGTTTCCTAAAGGAATGCCTGTTCACCACTCACCATGGGTGATTTTCCACTGTAAACCCTTCCATTCTGTTTCCTAAAGGAATGCCTGTTCACCACTCACCATGGGTGATTTTCCACTGTAAACCCTTCCACTCTGTTTCCTAAAGGAGTGCCTGTTAGCCACCGTGGGTGATCTTCCACTGTAAACCCTTCCACTCTGTTTTCTAAAGGAATGCCTGTTCACCACCATGGGTGATCTTCCACAGTAAACCCTTCCACTCTGTTTCCTAAAGGAATGCCTGTTCACCACCATGGGTGATCTTCCATAGTAAACCCTTCCACTCTGTTTCCTAAAGGAATGCCTGTTCACCACCGTGGGTGATCTTCCACTGTAAACCCTTCCACTCTGTTTTCTAAAGGAATGCCTGTTCACCACCATGGGTGATCTTCCATAGTAAACCCTTCCACTCTGTTTCCTAAAGGAATGCCTGTTCACCACCGCGGGTGATCTTCCACTGTAAACCCTTCCACTCTGTTTTCTAAAGGAATGCCTGTTCACCACCATGGGTGATCTTCCATAGTAAACCCTTCCACTCTGTTTCCTAAAGGAATGCCTGTTCACCACCATATGGGTGATCTTCCACTGTAAACCCTTCCACTCTGTTTCCTAAAGGAATGCCTGTTCGCCACCATGGGTGATCTTCCATAGTAAACCCTTCCACTCTGTTTCCTAAAGGAATGCCTGTTCACCACCGTGGGTGATCTTCCACAGTAAACCCTTCCACTCTGTTTCCTAAAGGAATGCCTGTTCACCACCATGGCTGATCTTCCACAGTAAAGCCTTCCACTTCCTTCCTTCACCACATCATGGTGGTTAGTTATTTTACACTGTAGGCCTAAACCCTTCAGGATTCCACTTTGTTTCCAAAGTTTTCGTGGTTCACAATTATCGTCTAGTCAAGGATGAATGCCTGGCATCGACTAGATTTACAGCTTCTTTGGGTATTAAACGGTTCATAAAGTTAGTTTTGTGGGATAAAAGTTTTGTGTAACATTGTTATAAAATATGAAAAATTGTTCTAAAGTAGTGAACTAGCCAAATTTGCATATATAACTAACCAATTCAACAAATTAAATAAATTTACATATTAATTAATTGACAAATCAACTAATAATACCGTAAAACTGCCCCATCCAAAAATCAGTGTTTCTCATTATTTTTCATTCAATGATATATTATTAATTATATTTTTGGCACATGGCGCTTTGTAATAAAAAAATATAATGCAAATTAAGTCATGTGCTATTTATAGCTCGAACGGTCTTCTAAGTCCGATTTGCTGTTGCGAGAGCTCTACCTGGAGAATGCCAAACTGTCTACAGCCCTCTGTTCCGCAGAAGAATACAAGAGGGCGGCAGAGAAGCAAGTAGAAACCGAACGCGAGAAGTACTTAACCATTGCGCGTCTACTCCAACGAATATCCCCTGTTGTGCTGTCTTGAGAACGATATTGTGATGATGGGTTGACTGGATGAGGAAACGTTGATAGCTGCTGATGCTGCTGATATCTTTACAGAGAAGACGTGTGTGAAATATTTGTGTTTGTAGCCCTACAATAAATTAATAGTAGACCTACTCTCAGTTTTTCTTATTCTTCCTTTTATTTAATTAGGCCTATAGGAGAAAGTTATGTACCTTGCGAGAAGAGTTCAAAGTTATTGTACGAGAGGAGTTCAAAGTTATTGTACGAGAGGAGTTCAAAGTTATTGTACGAGAGGAGTTCAAAGTTATTGTACGAGAGGAGTTCAAAGTTATTGTACGAGAGGAGTTCAAAGTTATTGTACGAGAGGAGTTCAAAGTTATTGTGCGAGAGGAGTTCAAAGTTATTGTACGAGAGGAGTTCAAAGTTATTGTACGAGAGGAGTTCAAAGTTATTGTACGAGAGGAGTTCAAAGTTATTGTGCGAGAGGAGTTCAAAGTTATTGTACGAGAGGAGTTCAAAGTTATTGTACGAGAGGAGTTCAAAGTTATTGTGCGAGAGGAGTTCAAAGTTATTGTGCGAGAGGAGTTCAAAGTTATTGTGCGAGAGGAGTTCAAAGTTATTGTACTAGAGGAGTTCAAAGTTATTGTACGAGAGGAGTTCAAAGTTATTGTGCGAGAGGAGTTCAAAGTTATTGTGCGAGAGGAGTTCAAAGTTATTGTACGAGAGGAGTTCAAAGTTATTGTACGAGAGGAGTTCAAAGTTATTGTACTAGAGGAGTTCAAAGTTATTGTACGAGAGGAGTTCAAAGTTATTGTACGAAAGGAGTTCAAAGTTATTGTACGAGAGGAGTTCAAAGTTATTGTACGAGAGGAGTTCAAAGTTATTGTACGAGAGGAGTTCAAAGTTATTGTACGAGAGGAGTTCAAAGTTATTGTACGAGAGGAGTTCAAAGTTATTGTACGAGAGGAGTTCAAAGTTATTGTACGAGAGGAGTTCAAAGTTATTGTACGAGAGGAGTTCAAAGTTATTGTACGAGAGGAGTTCAAAGTTATTGTGCGAGAGGAGTTCAAAGTTATTGTACGAGAGGAGTTCAAAGTTATTGTACGAGAGGAGTTCAAAGTTGTTGTACGAGAGGAGTTCAAAGTTATTGTACGAGAGGAGTTCAAAGTTATTGTACGAGAGGAGTTCAAAGTTATTGTACGAGAGGAGTTCAAAGTTATTGTACTAGAGGAGTTCAAAGTTATTGTACGAGAGGAGTTCAAAGTTATTGTGCAATTGCGGTATAGTGTTTTTTTTTATTACGTGTTGTTAATCTGTAATTATTCCAGAATATAGTGCAGTATCAATTAATTACTATTTTATGAGTTGATACTTGCTAATATTGTAATATAACATTAATTTAATTTAATTATTATATATCTATAATTATAATCTATTAATGATAGGCCTTGTTAATAGCTACTGTAAACAAGGCAATACCAAATACAGACCGGACCGGGCCAGACCGGACCGGGCCAGACCGGACCGGACCGGGCCAGACCGGACCGGACGGGCCAGACCGGACCGGACCGGACCGGACCGGACCGGACCGGACCGGACCGGACCGGACCGGACCGGACCGGACCGGACCGGACCGGACCGGACCGGACCGGACCGGACGGACCGGACCGGACCGGACCGGACCGGACCGGACCGGACCGGACCGGACCGGACCGGAGTTAATTCAGTATTTCCAGCTATATTTTATTCATATTTTCGTCATAAATTTTTATACAGAATAATTATATGTGTTTCTAGAATTGTTATTTATTTGTTGTCAAGGTAACCGGGTGCAATGTTCTAAGATTTCTCATCTGAAATTCAATTAGACAATGTTGATACAGTATATGGAAGTGGAGTAATGGCCATAAAATTTTATCAAAATATTTATTATTTTAATTTACAATCGCGATTAGATAGTATAATATTACAAATTAGAATTGTTACTTATCAGCTATAATTTTATTAAGTTTGTCAGTAGAGATTATCAAGTGTTATAAATCTTTTATTTGATAAAATTATAATTTGTCAATCACATTTTGTGATGCAAAGTAAGTGTAATCAACGCTGACCAATCAGAAAAGAGGACATTTATACATCATGTCCTGGAATATAGTGTCGTTATTCAGGTACCTGCCCCCCCCCCCCATAATTTTTCTACAAATCGTAATGAGATTGCATGCAATTTGAGACAGAGATAGTTTCACCTCCCGACCACTGACTTGGTGAGCCAGAATTTTTATTTTCGCTTTCATTCTTTAGCTACAAGCGTTTGAAAAAGGTGTCTCCGTCGATATTACACCAGTTACACTGCAGTTATTCTTCAAACATTTAGTGATTTGTTGGTACCAATAGAAAGCTACCCATGCAAGGATTCCAAATATATAAAAATATTTGAATTTGGTTGGGAAATAGCTGAGTTATTGGCATTCGAATTTCGCATGTATTTACTTCCGCTGCGGGCCATTTATTCTAATTAATAAATATACAATGTTCTAAAACATTTTGTTTATCTCATAAGTAGCTTGGCAACAATGCAATGCCTACATGATAATACTAGTACATGGATATTCATACATAATCAAAATGTTCTAGAGCATTGTTTATTAATTTAATAGAATAAATGGCCTGCAGTGGAAGCTACTACATGCAAAATTCGAATGCCCATATCTCCGCTATTTCCCAATCAAATTCACATATTTTTACATAATTATTTGGAATCCTTCCACATTCAGCTTTCCACTGGTACCAACACTAAATGTTTGAAGAATAACTGCGGTGTAACTGGTGGAATATCGACGGAGACACCTTTTTCAAACGCTTGTAGCTAAAGAATGAAGGCGAAAATAAAAATTCTGGCTCACCCAGTCAGTGCAGTGGTCGGGAGGTGAAACTATCCCTGTTTCAAATTTCATGCAATCTCATTACGATTTGTAAAAAATTTGGGGGGGGGGGGGGGGCAGGTACCTGAATAACGACACTATATTCCAGGACATGGTGTAATTATGTTTTGTGCATTCTAGAATATTAAATTGCAGTTAACAAGAACAACAGCTAGTTTTAACAAAGCATGGCAGCACGTCCAATTTTAAAATAATAAAAAACAAAACAAATTTCCAACGGTAGGTCATACTTAAAATTTGTAATTATACTAATTTCCATTGTAAAGTGAATATAAACAATTCCATATTATTTTCATAGACCTATGTTGCCTTTATAGTCACCTACGACATTTTCGTTATAGGCCTATTCATTTCCAACCAATTAAATTAGCATTTAAGTACCGGTAATGCTGAAATAAATCCTGACAGGTGGCCAGAAATTAGGCGACAAGTCATCTGTATTAAGTTGCAACACTTTATAATAACAACTACAATTAGTATTATTTAATGATCTAATAATAACCTAAGTAATCAATATGTTTAATTTGGAATATACTGTACTTGAGTACTTCTGTATAAAGATATTTTATAAACGACCGTAGTATAGTGATTACGCCAACCTATATACACCATGTCCCAGAATATAGTGTCGTAATTCAGTGACACCCCCCCCCCCCCCCCCCCCTAATGTTTCTACAAATCGTAATGAGATTGCATGAAATTTGAAACAGAGATAGTTTCACCTCCCAACCACTGACTGGGTGAGCCAGAATTTTTATTTTTGCTTTCAATCTTTAGCTACAAGCGTTTAAAAAAAGTGTCTCCAGCGATATCACACCAGTTACACCGCAGTTATTCTTCTACCTTATAGCTGTTTGTTGGTACCAATGGAAAGCTGACCCTGCAAGGATTCTAAATATGTAACACAATCTGAATTTCGTTAAAAAATAGCTGAGATATGGGCGTTCAAATGTTGCATGGTTAGGTTATGCACCTGCGCGAGGCTATTTTATTCTATTTAATAAATACATCATAATCTGGAATATTTTGTTTATCCAAATACGTAGCTGGGCAACAACGCATTACATCTTTAATCATACTATTATGTAGCTATTCATCCATTTAAAAAATGTTCCAGAATATGGTTTATTTATTAATAGAATAAAATAGCCTCGCGTCGTTGGAAAACCATGCAACATTTGAACGCTCATATCTCCGCTATTTTTCAACGAAATTCAAATTGTGTTACATATTTGGAATCCTTGCATGACCAGCTTTCCATTGGTACCACACAGCTATAAGGTAGAAGAATAACTGCGGTGTAACTGGTGTAATATCGCTGGAGACACTTTTTTAAACGCTTGTAGCTAAAGATTGAAAGCAAAAATAAAAATTCTGGCTCACCCAGTCAGTGGTCGGGAGGTGAAACTATCTCTGTTTCAAATTTCATGCAATCTCATTACGATTTGTAGAAAAATTAGGGGGGGGGGGGGGGGGGGGGGGGGCGTGTCCTGAATTACGACACTATATTCTGGGATATATAGGGTAAATAGTTATGTATATTATTATTAACATAGTGACGTCGGTCCAGCCGACATTATATTATCTTCAATTAATAATATAATAATTTAGCTTTAAGATAATTTAAATTTGATGGCATATTTTAATTTGTAGTTTAGTGGGTATAAGTTTCATCAAATTGATACAAAGATATTTTTATAATATTTTATTCGAATGGTATGGTTTAGATATCTATAGTTAATATAAAAGAAATGTATTTTTATCGTTGTGAAACGACTAATATTTTTACTTTTAATAGCCAATATATTATCTTGTTAACGATATAACCTGGGAGGAATAGTGATGGAGGTGACCTGACTGATTATAACTGAATTGATAGTGAGTTCCAAAATGTATTGGTTAATAACGAGAGGTCAAAATAATGATCCTCGTTCAAAGGTCAACTGTACACCAGTCTATGCAGGCTCGATTGACCCACCAAATATCTAACGTGGTTGATCAAATACTGTAGGCCTACACCAGTACCAGTAGGCCTACCAAATACTGTACACCAGTCTATGCAGGTTCGATTGACCCACCCAATATCTAACGTGGTTGATCAAATAATCTTGTCTAAGTGAAGGCTCGATTGACCCACTCAATATCTAACGTGGTTGATCAAATAATCCAGTCTAAATGCAGGCTAGATTGACCCACTCAAAATCTAACGTGATTGATCAAATAATCCAGTCTAAATGCAGGCTAGATTGACCCACCCAATATCTAACGTGGTTGATCAAATAATCCCGTCTAAATGCAGGCTCGATTGACCCACTCAATACCTAACGTGGTTGATCAAATAATCCAGTCTAAATGCAGGCTAGATTGACCCACCCAATATCTAACGTGGTTGATCAAATAATCCCGTCTAAATGCAGGCTCGATTGACCCACTCAATACCTAACGTGGTTGATCAAATAATCCAGTCTAAATGCAGGCTAGATTGACCCACCCAATATCTAACGTGGTTGATCAAATAATCCTGTCTAAATGCAGGCTAGATTGACCCACCTAATATCTAACGTGGTTGATAAAATAATCCCGTCTAAGTGCAGGCTAGATTGACCCACTCAATACCTAACGTGGTTGATCAAATAATCCCGTCTAAATGCAGGCTAGATTGACCCACCCAATATCTAACGTGGTTGATCAAATAATCCCGTCTAAATGCAGGCTCGATTGACCCACTCAATACCTAACGTGGTTGATCAAATAATCCAGTCTAAATGCAGGCTAGATTGACCCACCCAATATCTAACGTGGTTGATCAAATAATCCAGTCTAAATGCAGGCTAGATTGACCCACCCAATATCTAACGTGGTTGATCAAATAATCCAGTCTAAATGCCGGCTAGATTGACCCACCCAATATCTAACGTGGTTGATCAAATAATCCAGTCTAAATGCAGGCTAGATTGACCCACCCAATACCTAACGTGGTTGATCAAATAATCCAGTCTAAATGCAGGCTAGATTGACCCACCCAATACCTAACGTGGTTGATCAAATAATCCAGTCTAAATGCAGGCTAGATTGACCCACTCAATACCTAACGTGGTTGATCAAATAATCCAGTCTAAATGCAGGCTAGATTGACCCACTCAATACCTAACGTGGTTGATCAAATAATCCTGTCTAAATGCAGGCTAGATTGACCCACCTAATATCTAACGTGGTTGATAAAATAATCCCGTCTAAGTGCAGGCTAGATTGACCCACTCAATACCTAACGTGGTTGATCAAATAATCCCGTCTAAGTGCAGGCTAGATTGACCCACCTAATATCTAACGTGGTTGATCAAATAATCCAGTCTAAATGCAGGCTAGATTGACCCACCTAATATCTAACGTGGTTGATCAAATAATCCAGTCTAAATGCAGGCTAGATTGACCCACCCAATATCTAACGTGGTTGATCAAATAATCCCGTCTAAGTGCAGGCTAGATTGACCCACTCAATATCTAACGTGGTTGATCAAATAATCCCGTCTAAGTGCAGGCTAGATTGACCCACTCAATATCTAACGTGGTTGATCAAATAATCCAGTCTAAATGCAGGCTAGATTGAACCACCCAATATCTAACGTGGTTGATCAAATAATCCTGTCTAAATGCAGGCTAGATTGACCCACCTAATATCTAACGTGGTTGATAAAATAATCCCGTCTAAGTGCAGGCTAGATTGACCCACCCAATATCTAACGTGGTTGATCAAATAATCCAGTCTAAATGCAGGCTAGATTGACCCACCTAATATCTAACGTGGTTGATCAAATAATCCCGTCTAAGTGCAGGCTAGATTGACCCACTCAATATCTAACGTGGTTGATCAAATAATCCAGTCTAAATGCAGGCTAGATTGACCCACCTAATATCTAACGTGGTTGATCAAATAATCCCGTCTAAGTGCAGGCTAGATTGACCCACTCAATATCTAACGTGGTTGATCAAATAATCCCGTCTAAGTGCAGGCTAGATTGACCCACTCAATATCTAACGTGGTTGATCAAATAATCCCGTCTAAGTGCAGGCTAGATTGACCCACTCAATATCTAACGTGGTTGATCAAATAATCCAGTCTAAATGCAGGCTAGATTGAACCACCCAATATCTAACGTGGTTGATCAAATAATCCTGTCTAAATGCAGGCTAGATTGACCCACCTAATATCTAACGTGGTTGATAAAATAATCCCGTCTAAGTGCAGGCTAGATTGAACCACCCAATATCTAACGTGGTTGATCAAATAATCCTGTCTAAATGCAGGCTAGATTGACCCACCTAATATCTAACGTGGTTGATAAAATAATCCCGTCTAAGTGCAGGCTAGATTGACCCACCCAATATCTAACGTGGTTGATCAAATAATCCAGTCTAAATGCAGGCTAGATTGACCCACCCAATACCTAACGTGGTTGATCAAATAATCCTGTCTAAATGCAGGCTAGATTGACCCACCTAATATCTAACGTGGTTGATAAAATAATCCCGTCTAAGTGCAGGCTAGATTGACCCACCCAATATCTAACGTGGTTGATCAAATAATCCAGTCTAAATGCAGGCTAGATTGACCCACCCAATACCTAACGTGGTTGATCAAATAATCCAGTCTAAATACAGGCTAGATTGACCCGCCCAATATCTAACGTGGTTGATCAAATAATCCAGTCTAAATGCAGGCTAGATTGACCCACCCAATACCTAACGTGGTTGATCAAATAATCCTGTCTAAATGCAGGCTAGATTGACCCACCCAATATCTAACGTGGTTGATCAAATAATCCAGTCTAAATGCAGGCTAGATTGACCCACCCAATACCTAACGTGGTTGATCAAATAATCCAGTCTAAATACAGGCTAGATTGACCCGCCCAATATCTAACGTGGTTGATCAAATAATCCAGTCTAAATGCAGGCTAGATTGACCCACCCAATACCTAACGTGGTTGATCAAATAATCCTGTCTAAATACAGGCTAGATTGACCCACCCAATATCTAACGTGGTTGATCAAATAATCCAGTCTAAATGCAGGCTAGATTGACCCACCCAATATCTAACGTGGTTGATCAAATAATCCTGTCTAAATGCAGGCTAGATTGAACCACCCAATATCTAACGTGGTTGATCAAATAATCCAGTCTAAGTGAAGGCTCGATTGACCCACTCAATACCTAACGTGGTTGATCAAATAATCCTGTCTAAATGCAGGCTAGATTGACCCACTCAATACCTAACGTGGTTGATCAAATAATCCAGTCTAAATGCAGGCTAGATTGACCCACCCAATACCTAACGTGGTTGATCAAATAATCCCGTCTAAATGCAGGCTAGATTGACCCACTCAATATCTAACGTGGTTGATCAAATAATCCAGTCTAAATGCAGGCTAGATTGACCCACCCAATATCTAACGTGGTTGATCAAATAATCCCGTCTAAATGCAGGCTAGATTGACCCACCCAATACCTAACGTGGTTGATCAAATAATCCAGTCTAAATGCAGGCTAGATTGAACCACTCAATACCTAACGTGGTTGATCAAATAATCCCGTCTAAGTGCAGGCTCGATTGACCCACCCAATATCTAACGTGGTTGATCAAATAATCCAGTCTAAATGCAGGCTCGATTGACCCACTCAATACCTAACGTGGTTGATCAAATAATCCAGTCTAAATGCAGGCTAGATTGACCCACTCAATATCTAACGTGGTTGATTAAATAATCCTGTCTAAGTGAAGGCTCGATTGACCCACTCAATATCTAACGTGGTTGATCAAATAATCCTATCTAAATGCAGGCTAGATTGACCCACCCAATATCTAACGTGGTTGATCAAATAATCCTGTCTAAATGCAGGCTAGATTGACCCACCCAATATCTAATGTGGTTGATCAAATAATCCCGTCTAAGTGAAGGCTCGATTGACCCACTCAATATCTAACGTGGTTGATCAAATAATCCTATCTAAATGCAGGCTAGATTGACCCACCCAATATCTAACGTGGTTGATCAAATAATCCTGTCTAAGTGAAGGCTCGATTGACCCACTCAATATCTAACGTGGTTGATCAAATAATCCAGTCTAAATGCAGGCTAGATTGACCCACTCAATACCTAACGTGGTTGATCAAATAATCCCGTCTAAGTGAAGGCTCGATTGACCCACTCAATATCTAACGTGGTTGATCAAATAATCCTGTCTAAATGCAGCCTAGATTGACCCACCCAATATCTAACGTGATTGATCAATTAATCCCGTCTAAGTGCAGGCTAGATTGACCCACCCAATATCTAACGTGGTTGATCAAATAATCCTGTCTAAATGCAGGCTAGATTGAACCACCCAATATCTAACGTGGTTGATCAAATAATCCTGTCTAAGTGAAGGCTCGATTGACCCACTCAATATCTAACGTGGTTGATCAAATAATCCTGTCTAAATGCAGCCTAGATTGACCCACCCAATATCTAACGTGATTGATCAATTAATCCCGTCTAAGTGCAGGCTAGATTGACCCACTCAATACCTAACGTGGTTGATCAAATAATCCTGTCTAAGTGAAGGCTCGATTGACCCACTCAATATCTAACGTGGTTGATCAAATAATCCAGTCTAAATGCAGGCTAGATTGACCCACTCAATATCTAACGTGGTTGATCAAATAATCCAGTCTAAATGCAGGCTAGATTGACCCACTCAATATCTAACGTGGTTGATTAAATAATCCTGTCTAAGTGAAGGCTCGATTGACCCACTCAATATCTAACGTGGTTGATCAAATAATCCTATCTAAATGCAGGCTAGATTGACCCACCCAATATCTAACGTGGTTGATCAAATAATCCTGTCTAAATGCAGGCTAGATTGACCCACCCAATATCTAACGTGGTTGATCAAATAATCCCGTCTAAGTGAAGGCTCGATTGACCCACTCAATATCTAACGTGGTTGATCAAATAATCCTGTCTAAATGCAGCCTAGATTGACCCACCCAATATCTAACGTGATTGATCAATTAATCCCGTCTAAGTGCAGGCTAGATTGACCCACCCAATATCTAACGTGGTTGATCAAATAATCCTGTCTAAATGCAGGCTAGATTGAACCACCCAATATCTAACGTGGTTGATCAAATAATCCTGTCTAAATGCAGCCTAGATTGACCCACTCAATATGTAACGTGGTTGATCAAATAATCCAGTCTAAGTGCAGGCTAGATTGACCCACTCAATACCTAACGTGGTTGATCAAATAATCCTGTCTAAGTGAAGGCTCGATTGACCCACTCAATATCTAACGTGGTTGATCAAATAATCCAGTCTAAATGCAGGCTAGATTGACCCACCCAATATCTAACGTGGTTGATCAAATAATCCCATCTAAATGCAGGCTAGATTGACCCACTCAATACCTAACGTGGTTGATCAAATAATCCAGTCTAAATGCAGGCTCGATTGACCCACCCAATATCTAACGTGGTTGATCAAATAATCCTGTCTAAATGCAGGCTAGATTGACCCACCCAATACCTAACGTGGTTGATCAAATAATCCAGTCTAAATGCAGGCTAGATTGACCCACCCAATACCTAACGTGGTTGATCAAATAATCCAGTCTAAATGCAGGCTAGATTGACCCACTCAATATCTAACGTGGTTGATCAAATAATCCTGTCTAAATGCAGGCTAGATTGACCCACCCAATATCTAACGTGGTTGATCAAATAATCCTGTCTAAGTGAAGGCTCGATTGACCCACTCAATATCTAACGTGGTTGATCAAATAATCCTGTCTAAATGCAGCCTAGATTGACCCACCCAATATCTAACGTGATTGATCAATTAATCCCGTCTATGTGCAGGCTAGATTGACCCACCCAATATCTAACGTGGTTGATTAAATAATCCTGTCTAAATGCAGGCTAGATTGACCCACCCAATATCTAACGTGGTTGATCAAATAATCCTGTCTAAGTGAAGGCTCGATTGACCCACTCAATATCTAACGTGGTTGATCAAATAATCCTGTCTAAATGCAGCCTAGATTGACCCACCCAATATCTAACGTGATTGATCAATTAATCCCGTCTAAGTGCAGGCTAGATTGACCCACTCAATATCTAACGTGGTTGATTAAATAATCCTGTCTAAATGCAGGCTAGATTGACCCACCCAATATCTAACGTGGTTGATCAAATAATCCTGTCTAAGTGAAGGCTCGATTGACCCACTCAATATCTAACGTGGTTGATCAAATAATCCTGTCTAAATGCAGCCTAGATTGACCCACCCAATATCTAACGTGATTGATCAATTAATCCCGTCTATGTGCAGGCTAGATTGACCCACCCAATATCTAACGTGGTTGATCAAATAATCCTGTCTAAATGCAGCCTAGATTGACCCACCCAATATCTAACGTGATTGATCAATTAATCCCGTCTATGTGCAGGCTAGATTGACCCACCCAATATCTAACGTGGTTGATCAAATAATCCTGTCTAAATGCAGCCTAGATTGAACCACCCAATATCTAACGTGGTTGATCAAATAATCCTGTCTAAATGCAGCCTAGATTGACCCACCCAATATCTAACGTGATTGATCAATTAATCCCGTCTAAGTGCAGGCTAGATTGACCCACTCAATATCTAACGTGGTTGATTAAATAATCCTGTCTAAATGCAGGCTAGATTGACCCACCCAATATCTAACGTGGTTGATCAAATAATCCTGTCTAAGTGAAGGCTCGATTGACCCACTCAATATCTAACGTGGTTGATCAAATAATCCTGTCTAAATGCAGCCTAGATTGACCCACCCAATATCTAACGTGATTGATCAATTAATCCCGTCTATGTGCAGGCTAGATTGACCCACCCAATATCTAACGTGGTTGATCAAATAATCCTGTCTAAATGCAGCCTAGATTGAACCACCCAATATCTAACGTGGTTGATCAAATAATCCTGTCTAAATGCAGCCTAGATTGACCCACCCAATATCTAACGTGATTGATCAATTAATCCCGTCTAAGTGCAGGCTAGATTGACCCACTCAATACCTAACGTGGTTGATCAAATAATCCTGTCTAAGTGAAGGCTCGATTGACCCACTCAATACCTAACGTGGTTGATCAAATAATCCAGTCTAAATGCAGGCTAGATTGACCCACTCAATACCTAACGTGGTTGATCAAATAATCCAGTCTAAATGCAGGCTAGATTGAACCACCCAATATCTAACGTGGTTGATCAAATAATCCAGTCTAAATGCAGGCTAGATTGACCCACTCAATACCTAACGTGGTTGATCAAATAATCCTGTCTAAATGCGGGCTAGATTGACCCACCCAATATCTAACGTGGTTGATCAAATAATCCAGTCTAAATGCAGGCTAGATTGACCCACTCAATACCTAACGTGGTTGATCAAATAATCCAGTCTAAATGCAGGCTAGATTGAACCACCCAATATCTAACGTGGTTGATCAAATAATCCAGTCTAAATGCAGGCTAGATTGACCCACTCAATACCTAACGTGGTTGATCAAATAATCCTGTCTAAATGCGGGCTAGATTGACCCACTCAATATCTAACGTGGTTGATCAAATAATCCAGTCTAAATGCAGGCTAGATTGAACCACCCAATATCTAACGTGGTTGATCAAATAATCCAGTCTAAATGCAGGCTAGATTGACCCACTCAATACCTAACGTGGTTGATCAAATAATCCTGTCTAAATGCGGGCTAGATTGACCCACCCAATATCTAACGTGGTTGATCAAATAATCCAGTCTAAATGCAGGCTAGATTGAACCACCCAATATCTAACGTGGTTGATCAAATAATCCAGTCTAAGTGAAGGCTAGATTGAACCACCCAATATCTAACGTGGTTGATCAAATAATCCAGTCTAAATGCAGGCTAGATTGAACCACCCAATATCTAACGTGGTTGATCAAATAATCCTGTCTAAATGCGGGCTAGATTGACCCACCCAATATCTAACGTGGTTGATCAAATAATCCTGTCTAAATGCAGGCTAGATTGAACCACCCAATATCTAACGTGGTTGATCAAATAATCCTGTCTAAATGCAGGCTAGATTGAACCACCCAATATCTAACGTGGTTGATCAAATAATCCAGTCTAAATGCAGGCTAGATTGAACCACCCAATATCTAACGTGGTTGATCAAATAATCCTGTCTAAATGCAGGCTAGATTGAACCACCCAATATCTAACGTGGTTGATCAAATAATCCTGTCTAAGTGAAGGCTCGATTGACCCACTCAATATCTAACGTGGTTGATCAAATAATCCAGTCTAAATGCAGGCTAGATTGAACCACCCAATATCTAACGTGGTTGATCAAATAATCCTGTCTAAATGCAGGCTAGATTGACCCACTCAATACCTAACGTGGTTGATCAAATAATCCTGTCTAAATGCGGGCTAGATTGACCCACCCAATATCTAACGTGGTTGATCAAATAATCCCGTCTAAGTGCAGGCTAGATTGAACCACCCAATATCTAACGTGGTTGATCAAATAATCCTGTCTAAATGCAGGCTAGATTGAACCACCCAATATCTAACGTGGTTGATCAAATAATCCTGTCTAAGTGAAGGCTCGATTGACCCACTCAATATCTAACGTGGTTGATCAAATAATCCAGTCTAAATGCAGGCTAGATTGACCCACTCAATACCTAACGTGGTTGATCAAATAATCCTGTCTAAATGCAGGCTAGATTGAACCACCCAATATCTAACGTGGTTGATCAAATAATCCCGTCTAAATGCAGGCTAGATTGACCCACCCAATATCTAACGTGGTTGATCAAATAATCCAGTCTAAATGCAGGCTAGATTGACCCACCCAATATCTAACGTGGTTGATCAAATAATCCTGTATAAATGCAGGCTAGATTGACCCACCCAATATCTAACGTGGTTGATCAAATAATCCCGTCTAAATGCAGGCTAGATTGACCCACCCAATATCTAACGTGGTTGATCAAATAATCATGTCTAAATGCAGGCTAGATTGACCCACCCAATATCTAACGTGGTTGATCAAATAATCCAGTCTAAATGCAGGCTAGATTGACCCACCCAATATCTAACGTGGTTGATCAAATAATCATGTCTAAATGCAGGCTAGATTGACCCACCCAATATCTAACGTGGTTGATCAAATAATCCTGTCTAAATGCAGGCTAGATTGACCCACTCAATACCTAACGTGGTTGATCAAATAATCCAGTCTAAATGCAGGCTCGATTGACCCACCCAATACCTAACGTGGTTGATCAAATAATCCAGTCTAAATGCAGGCTAGATTGACCCACCCAATATCTAACGTGGTTGATCAAATAATCCAGTCTAAGTGAAGGCTCGATTGACCCACTCAATATCTAACGTGGTTGATCAAATAATCCTGTCTAAATGCAGCCTAGATTGACCCACCCAATATCTAACGTGATTGATCAATTAATCCCGTCTAAGTGCAGGCTAGATTGACCCACCCAATATCTAACGTGGTTGATCAAATAATCCTGTCTAAATGCAGCCTAGATTGAACCACCCAATATCTAACGTGGTTGATCAAATAATCCTGTCTAAATGCAGCCTAGATTGACCCACCCAATATCTAACGTGATTGATCAATTAATCCCGTCTAAGTGCAGGCTAGATTGACCCACTCAATACCTAACGTGGTTGATCAAATAATCCTGTCTAAGTGAAGGCTCGATTGACCCACTCAATACCTAACGTGGTTGATCAAATAATCCAGTCTAAATGCAGGCTAGATTGACCCACTCAATACCTAACGTGGTTGATCAAATAATCCAGTCTAAATGCAGGCTAGATTGAACCACCCAATATCTAACGTGGTTGATCAAATAATCCAGTCTAAATGCAGGCTAGATTGACCCACTCAATACCTAACGTGGTTGATCAAATAATCCTGTCTAAATGCGGGCTAGATTGACCCACCCAATATCTAACGTGGTTGATCAAATAATCCAGTCTAAATGCAGGCTAGATTGACCCACTCAATACCTAACGTGGTTGATCAAATAATCCAGTCTAAATGCAGGCTAGATTGAACCACCCAATATCTAACGTGGTTGATCAAATAATCCAGTCTAAATGCAGGCTAGATTGACCCACTCAATATCTAACGTGGTTGATCAAATAATCCTGTCTAAATGCGGGCTAGATTGACCCACCCAATATCTAACGTGGTTGATCAAATAATCCTGTCTAAATGCGGGCTAGATTGACCCACTCAATATCTAACGTGGTTGATCAAATAATCCAGTCTAAATGCAGGCTAGATTGAACCACCCAATATCTAACGTGGTTGATCAAATAATCCAGTCTAAATGCAGGCTAGATTGACCCACCCAATACCTAACGTGGTTGATCAAATAATCCAGTCTAAATACAGGCTAGATTGACCCACCCAATATCTAACGTGGTTGATCAAATAATCCAGTCTAAATGCAGGCTAGATTGACCCACCCAATATCTAACGTGGTTGATCAAATAATCCTGTCTAAATGCGGGCTAGATTGACCCACTCAATATCTAACGTGGTTGATCAAATAATCCAGTCTAAATGCAGGCTAGATTGAACCACCCAATATCTAACGTGGTTGATCAAATAATCCAGTCTAAATGCAGGCTAGATTGACCCACCCAATATCTAACGTGGTTGATCAAATAATCCTGTCTAAATGCGGGCTAGATTGACCCACTCAATACCTAACGTGGTTGATCAAATAATCCTGTCTAAATGCAGGCTAGATTGACCCACTCAATATCTAACGTGGTTGATCAAATAATCCTGTCTAAATGCGGGCTAGATTGACCCACCCAATATCTAACGTGGTTGATCAAATAATCCAGTCTAAATGCAGGCTAGATTGACCCACCCAATATCTAACGTGGTTGATCAAATAATCCAGTCTAAATGCAGGCTAGATTGACCCACTCAATACCTAACGTGGTTGATCAAATAATCCAGTTTAAATGCAGGCTAGATTGACCCACCCAATATCTAACGTGGTTGATCAAATAATCCTGTCTAAATGCGGGCTAGATTGACCCACCCAATATCTAACGTGGTTGATCAAATAATCCTGTCTAAATGCGGGCTAGATTGACCCACCCAATATCTAACGTGGTTGATCAAATAATCCAGTCTAAATGCAGGCTAGATTGAACCACCCAATATCTAACGTGGTTGATCAAATAATCCAGTCTAAGTGAAGGCTAGATTGAACCACCCAATATCTAACGTGGTTGATCAAATAATCCAGTCTAAATGCAGGCTAGATTGAACCACCCAATATCTAACGTGGTTGATCAAATAATCCTGTCTAAATGCAGGCTAGATTGAACCACCCAATATCTAACGTGGTTGATCAAATAATCCAGTCTAAATGCAGGCTAGATTGAACCACCCAATATCTAACGTGGTTGATCAAATAATCCTGTCTAAATGCAGGCTAGATTGAACCACCCAATATCTAACGTGGTTGATCAAATAATCCTGTCTAAGTGAAGGCTCGATTGACCCACTCAATATCTAACGTGGTTGATCAAATAATCCAGTCTAAATGCAGGCTAGTTTGAACCACCCAATATCTAACGTGGTTGATCAAATAATCCTGTCTAAATGCAGGCTAGATTGAACCACCCAATATCTAACGTGGTTGATCAAATAATCCTGTCTAAATGCAGGCTAGATTGAACCACCCAATATCTAACGTGGTTGATCAAATAATCCTGTCTAAGTGAAGGCTCGATTGACCCACTCAATATCTAACGTGGTTGATCAAATAATCCAGTCTAAATGCAGGCTAGATTGAACCACCCAATATCTAACGTGGTTGATCAAATAATCCTGTCTAAATGCAGGCTAGATTGAACCACCCAATATCTAACGTGGTTGATCAAATAATCCTGTCTAAGTGAAGGCTCGATTGACCCACTCAATATCTAACGTGGTTGATCAAATAATCCAGTCTAAATGCAGGCTAGATTGACCCACTCAATACCTAACGTGGTTGATCAAATAATCCTGTCTAAATGCGGGCTAGATTGACCCACTCAATATCTAACGTGGTTGATCAAATAATCCAGTCTAAATGCAGGCTAGATTGAACCACCCAATATCTAACGTGGTTGATCAAATAATCCAGTCTAAATGCAGGCTAGATTGACCCACTCAATACCTAACGTGGTTGATCAAATAATCCTGTCTAAATGCAGGCTCGATTGACCCACTCAATACCTAACGTGGTTGATCAAATAATCCAGTCTAAATGCAGGCTAGATTGAACCACCCAATATCTAACGTGGTTGATCAAATAATCCAGTCTAAATGCAGGCTAGATTGACCCACCCAATATCTAACGTGGTTGATCAAATAATCCAGTCTAAATGCAGGCTAGATTGACCCACCCAATATCTAACGTGGTTGATCAAATAATCCTGTCTAAATGCAGGCTAGATTGACCCACTCAATACCTAACGTGGTTGATCAAATAATCCTGTCTAAGTGAAGGCTCGATTGACCCACTCAATATCTAACGTGGTTGATCAAATAATCCTGTCTAAATGCAGGCTAGATTGACCCACCCAATATCTAACGTGGTTGATCAAATAATCCCGTCTAAGTGAAGGCTCGATTGACCCACTCAATATCTAACGTGGTTGATCAAATAATCCTGTCTAAATGCAGGCTAGATTGAACCACCCAATATCTAACGTGGTTGATCAAATAATCCCGTCTAAGTGAAGGCTCGATTGACCCACCCAATATCTAACGTGGTTGATCAAATAATCCAGTCTAAATGCAGGCTAGATTGACCCACTCAATACCTAACGTGGTTGATCAAATAATCCTGTCTAAATGCAGGCTAGATTGAACCACCCAATATCTAACGTGGTTGATCAAATAATCCCGTCTAAGTGAAGGCTCGATTGACCCACCCAATATCTAACGTGGTTGATCAAATAATCCCGTCTAAATGCGGGCTAGATTGACCCACCCAATATCTAACGTGGTTGATCAAATAATCCAGTCTAAATGCAGGCTAGATTGACCCACCCAATATCTAACGTGGTTGATCAAATAATCCAGTCTAAATGCAGGCTAGATTGACCCACTCAATACCTAACGTGGTTGATCAAATAATCCTGTCTAAATGCAGGCTAGATTGAACCACCCAATATCTAACGTGGTTGATCAAATAATCCCGTCTAAATGCAGGCTAGATTGACCCACCCAATATCTAACGTGGTTGATCAAATAATCCTGTCTAAATGCAGGCTAGATTGACCCACTCAATATCTAACGTGGTTGATCAAATAATCCCGTCTAAGTGAAGGCTCGATTGACCCACCCAATATCTAACGTGGTTGATCAAATAATCCAGTCTAAATGCAGGCTAGATTGACCCACCCAATATCTAACGTGGTTGATCAAATAATCCAGTCTAAATGCAGGCTAGATTGACCCACTCAATATCTAACGTGGTTGATCAAATAATCCCGTCTAAATGAAGGCTAGATTGACCCACCCAATATCTAACGTGGTTGATCAAATAATCCCGTCTAAATGAAGGCTAGATTGACCCACCCAATATCTAACGTGGTTGATCAAATAATCCTGTCTAAATGCAGGCTAGATTGACCCACCCAATATCTAACGTGGTTGATCAAATAATCCTGTCTAAATGCAGGCTAGATTGACCCACCCAATATCTAACGTGGTTGATCAAATAATCCTGTCTAAATGCAGGCTAGATTGACCCACTCAATATCTAACGTGGTTGATCAAATAATCCCGTCTAAGTGAAGGCTCGATTGACCCACTCAATATCTAACGTGGTTGATCAAATAATCCTGTCTAAATGCAGGCTAGATTGACCCACCCAATATCTAACGTGGTTGATCAAATAATCCTGTCTAAATGCAGGCTAGATTGACCCACTCAATACCTAACGTGGTTGATCAAATAATCCAGTCTAAATGCAGGCTAGATTGACCCACCCAATATCTAACGTGGTTGATCAAATAATCCCGTCTAAGTGAAGGCTCGATTGACCCACTCAATATCTAACGTGGTTGATCAAATAATCCCATCTAAATGCGGGCTAGATTGACCCACTCAATATCTAACGTGGTTGATTAAATAATCCAGTCTAAATGCAGGCTAGATTGACCCACCCAATATCTAACGTGGTTGATCAAATAATCCTGTCTAAGTGAAGGCTCGATTGACCCACTCAATACCTAACGTGGTTGATCAAATAATCCAGTCTAAATGCAGGCTAGATTGACCCACCCAATATCTAACGTGGTTGATCAAATAATCCCGTCTAAGTGAAGGCTCGATTGACCCACTCAATACCTAACGTGGTTGATCAAATAATCCAGTCTAAATGCAGGCTAGATTGACCCACCCAATATCTAACGTGGTTGATCAAATAATCCCGTCTAAGTGAAGGCTCGATTGACCCACCCAATATCTAACGTGGTTGATCAAATAATCCAGTCTAAATGCAGGCTAGATTGACCGAAGGATGAATTATTAGAGAACTGGAAATTATCCCCATACTAATTATTTGAAATTATTGATTATTTAATTCTTGACTAACAACTAAATTTGGTTACATTTCATCGAGGATTGATCGAGTTACTTACTTTCAAATATTTGGTTCGACTTGTTTATTAATTAATAGAACAAGACAGGTAAATATCACCTCACTCCGTGGCTCGCCCCGCAGTGCTCGGCACCCGCGGATCGCTATGCGACAAAGTTAGGCCTCCATATTTAAAATTTTGTTTTTTTATCAATTATAATCCATTAATATATTAGAGTTGAAATAAATATAAATTGAGAAACCGACGGTATTTTTTGATGAAATAAATTACATGAATTTATTAATATGTAATATATCGGTAATGTAAGATGACATTATCCATCGGTAATCAAGCTCTCCCACCACCTAAACCATAAATGTACACATTATTCCATCATTTTTACAGATTGTAGACGTTTTTTTTAGCAAGCGGTATGATGCTTGCATCTGCGGCCACCACCAGCGGGGCAACATTTATCATTACCGCAGCAAGGCGGTAAATTACGGTGGCATTCCTGGTTGCGGGCTTGGCAAGGGGGTGGAGTTCCTTGAGTTGTAGTCGTAGTCGCATCTACCTGATAGATGAATAAATATAACGAGTTAATAAATCTACAGGATTAAACACATTATAAGAAATTGTATTCTGCTGATCTACTATTGTATTATGCAGATATAGTAAATATCTAATACAGTAGATACTTGAATAAGAAACTCCTGTTCCCTTTGTGCGCCTCTACCGAGGTCATGCTGACAGTTGGACATGGTTGAGTTCTGGAAAGGCCGGTATATCGCCCATTGCTTCAATAACATTCCTTCCAATTTATCAGCTAAGGGTTAGAGAGAGGTGAGAGCTTTGATATAGATCCAGTTCTCCAGATCTCCATCCTATCAGATTCCCGGAGCCTACAGTAGTCTATCCTTGAGGATCAGTTGCACAATAGATGCTGGAATGTATAAATTTCAATTCTTTGGTCTCTTGAAGCTAATTAATCACCACTAGCGCGTCATCCAAATCTTTTCGATGAATAACCGATCGATTTATACAAATACACAGATTTTTGGATTTGGTAAATATTAAAGTACTGATAGAAGATATATTTTCTCAAAACATTACTTTCTTTGGTTTGTGACACCTTGACCAAAACTTAAACTACTGTTCAATTACAAATTTTTTTTTAATATTGACCATAAATTAATCGTTGCAGTTAATATTTTAACAATTTGCGCTTTTCGGTTTAACATGCTGTAAATATTGGCGTTGGTGTAACTTACGTGGATGAGCACTGAAGCTAATACGGAAACAAAGACCACAAGAAAAAACACAGCCTTCATCTTGTTGAATATATCGCGTTTACTTTTTGTGAACTTTTATATTTTTTAAAGAGTAAAAGTGATTGATAAATTCTGTTAAATTCCTATATAGGCCTACAATTTCATTTATATACAGTACTGAAAAGTAGAATCAATAAAAACCTGTCAATTTGAAATAGCGATTTTAAAAATTAATTGGTAAAGAAGTTTTGTTCTTGAAGGGTTCATTTATATGTGGTAAACCGTTTCTCTAAAATATCTTATCTTCTCTTTTGGTTCTAATTGCCTTGTAACTTTGTCCTACATAAACATCTGCTCTTGGAACAATGGTGAAATCAATAATGTCAGAAAATATTTTTCAGTAATTTGGTCAAACTTCAAAAAAACAAACAAAGGAACAGTCTGTCAATCAGACCTCAATTAGGGTGGGGGGGGGGGGGGGGGGGGTGGTTTACTGATCCATATCCGATTGGGACAGATCCGTGTTGGACTGCGAAACGTATTGTATTGGAACTTATCTGTACAGAAACAAAAGAAGCAGCCTGTTCCAATGAGATGAGAATCGTAGTGGCAGCAATGGGTCATCATCACCTTCATGATAATGGGAGATCATCTTCTACCGCAGAAGGTGCGGCAACTGGTTCTGGACACAATATTTATTTATACAGTTCGGATGTTGGAAAGGATATAGGAGTATCAATGAGATACACAAGGGTGATTATTCGTTTGTCTCACAGGTCTGACCTGAACTGAACGATAATGTACAGTTCCTTTAATTAAATTTACTGAAATTTGAGTGGATATTACCGTTATGAGCTCCCAGATATGATAGCAGTGGTAGTAAAGGGTCTCTCCCTTTCACATTCTAATTCTGATTGTTAATTTCACATTCACCTTCACCTTCTAGCGTCTAAATCTGAATATTATTAAAAATATCCAGAATTGTCAAGGAATAACATCCCCCGTTCCCCGATCCCCACCCCCCGTCCCCCGGCCCCGTTCCCCGTCCCGTGTTACATATTTGGAATCCTAGCATGGCCAGCTTTCTAACAGTATCAACAAATCACTATAAGGTTGAAGAATAACTGGAGTGTAACTGGTGAAATATCACCGGAGACACTTTTTTAAACGCATGTAGCCAAAGATTGAAAGCAAAACTACAAAAGTTTTGTCTCACCCACTAAGCGGTCGGGCGGGAAGTGAAACTATCTATATTGTTTCAAATTTCATGCAATCTTATTAATATTTGTAGAAAAATTAGGGATTGAATTACGACACTTCTGTATATTCCTGGGCATGGCGTAGGCCTAAATAAAAGAAGAGTAAAAATCATATTGTCGTGGAATAATGTAAAGATTTCAGATTTCATAATAGATAATAATTATTATAAATTATTATCTCTATATGTAAAAATGAAACGTTTCATAAAACTTGAGGGACGTGAGTGCGCAAACGCTGCGCAATGCGAAGAATGAATAAGCAGGGCGAGGAGGGAGGCAAATTCAAACAAGGGCACCGCTGTACTGCTGTACTGGTAGGCCTACCTAGACATCCACAATAATGGCGCTAAGTCTGCTTCCTGGAAACGGCGTAACAGCACAACAGCCCTATAACCAATGAACAACATTGGCGCAACAGCGCAACAACCTAAGATTGGTTTATACATTCCACTCTAATTCCATTGGCTTGTACATTCTGTTGCGTTCTATGACATTCCATTTCTGTAGCGCCGATGGCGCAACAAGCAGAGAACAGGAGAAGTTAGGCCTACAAATACATGAAAATACTGGTTATTGACTGTTTGATACATTGTACAGTTGTATGGTAAGTCTGCATACAGCAGTACAGTGTATGTACAGTACAGCCGTGTGCAGCAGTGCAGTGTGTGTGTCATGTCAACGTCAAGTACTAATTGCCGATAACATACCGGACCAAGATATTTCCAGAACATTACAATCGAACCTTAACCAGTCATCAATTGAAGTTGACGAAAAAGTAGAAATCATTCGCGCCAAGGAATCAAAGGCAAAGAAGTGTGACAGCTGTAAGGGGGATTTCAATCCCAGAAATCAGTTAATTCTAAAAACACGGGGTATACGGTGCTTTGTCGCAATAATTTTTATTTATTTTATTTAATATTCTGTCGTAATAAATCAGGTTACACTGTTATTTTTGGGAGTAATCAGGCGTTATTTGCGTCGACTTTCCCCTGGCCGCTTGGAGACATGAATTTTGATTGCGTCGGAAGTCGTTGTAGCTCTATGGCATCACTATAGTTTGGTATAGGACGGTTTTAGCTCGGTATAGCTCTGCATTGGATTGAATTGAGTTGAACTCTCTTTTTATTAAAATTATAAAATAAAACAAATAACTAACGAAATCAACAATTTACATTTAAATACACTGAATTAGAAACGGCAATAATTACAAATAACCACGCCATCAATAACTGTTCACTCTTCTATAAAAACATTTTATGTTTGGTATAAAGACAAAAGTTTATGCATACTGAGTAGAAACTAAAAATAAATGCAATGATCATGCGTCGTAATTAATCGAATCCTATTGAAATGGCAATGTTCTAATAAATTACAAGTTTTAAGTTTCTCACAAAAGGACTTAACACTTACTGATTCGATAACGTCACTGGGAAGTGAGTTCCATATTGGTACTAGGATTGTTATAGGTCGCCCTCCTTTTAGAAGGTACAGTACCTTGCTTTATTTATTACTCTGTTACGCCATCGGTGCTACAGAAATGGAATGTCATAGAACGCAACAGAATGTACAAGCCAATGGAATTAGAGTGGAATGTATAAACCAATCTTAGGTTGTTGCGCTGTTGCGCCAATGTTGTTCATTGGTTATAGGGCTGATGCGCTGTTGCGTCGTTGCACTGTTGTGCCTTGCGCTGTTGCGTGTTTTCCAGGAAGCCCGCTAAGTCTACACAGCAAGCTGCCAAGACTAGAAGACATAGGCGCTAGGCCTACTCTTAGTCCTTGCTTCACACCTACTGATCTGATGCCGATGCGCAACCTCCCTCACTGATTTCTGATCACCATGCGCCTGCTGCCAGCTGCGCTGTTCCCTACATTATGCTTTACTACTTTCTGGCAGTCTGCTGGTCTGGCTTTGAATTAAACCGTTAACTGGCATGCTGACGTGGTAGTGAAGTAGCTACCGTACTGACTGACCGGACCAATTGACCGGACCCTCTAAATACCGTATTGAAGCTTTATATTTGATTTATATTTTACTTGTGTATTATTGACCGGACCCTTACCCGCGTTTATTTAACCTTTACTAACCTGCTCCTTTAAATGGCAATGGGTCCGGTCAAAATGGCAATGTAGGTCAGTAGGTAGCCTTTGTCCTGTGGTAGTGGTAGAGATGATGGGCTAGAGGGATATGCTTATGCATGCCCATGCATGTAAGTCTAAACGTTACTGCCGGAAATGACAGAATGATAGGGTCAGGGGTGATAGGCTCAGGCCAGGCTGCAGAGATATGTAGGTTCCCTCTAGAAAATGTTCGTACTCGCTGATATGAAAGATTGCATTAGAATTAAGCCGTGGAATTTTGATAAACCATTAAACGAAGCGATTTCCATACAACTAAACAAAAAGTTTGCTAACCGAGTGGTCCACCAGGTTGGCTTGTGTATCAATTTGTTCGATATCACAAGAGTGGGAGAATCTTGGATATTCCCTGGGGACGGCTCCTCCCACACTACTGTGGAGTTTCGTTTCGTCGTGTTTCGTCCTTACATCGACGAAATTCTTATCGGAAAGATTAAAGCGAATTCTAGCGACGGCATACAAGTCTCACTAGGTTAGTTAGTTGGCAGTTATGTCCCGTCCAGCATGTGAGTAGGCTACCTACTCTCCTCGCAGTAAGTCAGTTTGTTGAACACTCGTAAAAAAGGCGTGCCGGTGCGTAAAAAATAAATTTGACTCCGACTCCGACTTAAGACCAAAATTTTCCCAAATAAAAAATATAGAAACAAAATTGAAATGTATCGACTCATGTAATGACTTGGGCTTAATTTAAACAATCATCTGATCATTGTCAGCGAAAAAGTTCATTTTTTTAATGAAAAAGCAACCATTTTCGATTAGATAATGATAAAATAACACTGAGTTTTGTAGTTAGTCGGAGTCTGTACATTTTTTTAACGATTCAGACTCTGGACCACTGCTCGTGTACAATACTACAATCCTACATACTCCTGGCTGCACAATGCCGACAATTAAACAAGCAGTAATTATCCCATCATATTATAGGTTTCTTCGACGACATATCAGTGAGCGCGGACCATCTGATGCTACCCAATAGATTCGACGAAGAATCAGGATTGTGGGTGTGGCAGTATTCAACGTCCCCGGACCCGGAAACCGAGGAAACGCCAGAAGAAACCACCACTCACGACTTCTACCTGGAGGTGGACAAGGAGATTAGGTTCCGTTGTATCGGGGAGACCTTTACAGACACAACTCCCACTGGTGAGAGGGGCCCTTCCGACATAGACACCGCCCCAATACAGACACCCTACTCCATAGCCGCTAGTATTAGTGAACCGGGGTTGGGTCTCCTAGCTTGGTGGTCTTCTTGAGCCCAGTGTTGCTCTATTTATACAACCACTTAGGTATGTAACACGTATAATATATAATCTAACTATCCAACTATATATTTTTGTCATTGTTTTTATTTTGTCACACTGTTTAACACATTATGTTTTAAATATATAAAGTTTCTTCGAAATTAAAGTTACTTTAGCATCAGTGGCTTGGCTTAACGAGTCTAGAAAAAGATTTTCCTATTTTTAATAGTGAATCAAATATTCCACACAAATAAATAAGTACAGGTAAATAAAGATAATAAATTGTCGATGAAGGAAACCTTACAACAGCGAAGTACCGAATGACCTTTGCTTCACCGACCCCCCACAATACTGGTTATTTGACGTGACGTCGATTTGACGTGGTTTTATGTGACGTGACGTTCAAGTTCAAAGACAAAATTCATGACAGATAGTGACAGGGGGGGGGGGGGGTTGGGCTGTCGAAAATCGTCAAAAATAGCGTGACATCATTTGTGCACGGCCACTTAATTTTAATATACGTGTATAACGTTACTACATAACGTATCTCATAAGCGCAACTCCTCCCCCTTAATCGATTATTCATATGTTAATAATTCGGCGAGATGACAAGTTATCAATACTCCCTTCCCCTGATTTAGAACGATCAAATCTCAGTTATTTCTCATCCAAATTCAATGAATCCTTAAAATAGCAAGGTCAACTCTCCATCAGTTCTGTAACAGATTACCATAAAGTTTAAGAATAAATGGGGTGTTAGTTACTGGCGTAATATTTATAAATGATTGATTATTATTAAATGAGTTTGTAGCTAAATGATGAAAGCAAAAATAAATGTTCTGGCAAATTCTGACTCGAAAAATATATGCTTTCACTACTATGGTATCCCACCACCACAGGAAAGTATTTGTTCTATATTCTCATTAATTTCAGTAGTTGTTGTAGAGGACCCCAAATACAAGACACATTTCAACTAGTTGAAACGCGCCAGAAACTGTTTGTGCTCCGCTTATCTTTGTTGTTGTAGTTTCCTCAAGGGCAGCCGCGCTTGTGGTTTTCCTGTCTTCTTCGAACTGCCATGTAAGCGGACGACATTGATCGGTGCCGTAACAACACTGGACTTGGCAGGACTTATCCAGAACTGTGAAGTGGTTTACCAACCAGCCATCAACCATCCCTACGTATTTGATGTGTGTATTTCTTGATCATCCCGTGGCTTCTCCTGTTGAATAGTAAGTTGATACATGCAACCCGCTTCATTGGCAGCTAAACATTTATCGTGACATCCCACGACTACATACTCTAAAACACCGTCGTGAGAATCCTTCTTATATTCGCCAACGAATCTCAGAGTGAATTGGTAACAAACGCCATCGCATTCATGAACGTTGCTTTGGTTGAAATATGGCAACTGACTTACGAGATCGTATATCTTTCAACGTATTCGCTTCGCAAGGCCTCGTTCTCTGAATAGATGTAAGCTACTCCTCCTTCTTTACAATAGATACACCAACAAATGTAACACCAACGATCTTTATAGCTAGTTGATTGGAACACGCCATGGGCATATTTTATTTTAAGATAAATCCAGGATACCACAAATGACTGAGTTTGCTGGCTCAGTTGTCTAAGGCAACTACTAAGCATGCCACTTCCTCCGTAGGCTTAACTCAAACCTTATAACGACCTTCAGCTCGCCAGCTGTGGGCGATCCAGGTGGGTTAATTAAGTGCTGGAGATGAAAGCTGGAAATATGCTAAATTTGTATTCAACCTGGTCTCAGAATGAAAGAGGCCCATCTACCAATGCCAAAGTCGATGTAGGAACTCAACAATGACTAAGTAGTTTTCAACACAAAGGAATATTAAGGACAACTGTTACAACTCATACTCGTAGAGGATATTAAGGACAACTGTTACACCTCATGCACGTAGAGAATATTAAGGACACCTGTTACACGTAGAGAATATTAAGGACACCTGTTACACGTAGAGAATATTAAGGACAACTGTTACAACTCATACTCGTAGAGGATATTAAGGACAACTGTGACACCTCTTACACGTAGAGGATATTAAGGACAACTGTTACACCTCATACACGTTCCGTCGTAGAGAATATTAAGGACACCTGTTACAACTCATACTCGTAGAGGATATTAAGGACAACTGTTACACCTCATGCACATAGATAATATTAAGGGCAACTGTTACACCTCATACACGTAGAGAATATTAAGGACAACTGTTACACCTATTACACGTAGATAATATTAAGGACAACTGTTACAACTCATACTCGTAGAGGATATTAAGGACAACTGTTACACCTCATGCACATAGATAATATTAAGGGCAACTGTTACACCTCTTACACGTAGAGAATATTAAGGACAACTGTTACACCTCATACACGCAGAGAATATTAAGGACAACTGTTACACCTCATACACGTAGAGAATATTAAGGACAACTGTTACACCTCTTACACGTAGAGAATATTCATACACGTAGAGAATATTAATGACAGCTGTTACACCTCTTACACGTAGAGAATATTAAGGACAACTGTTACACCTCATACACGCAGAGAATATTAAGGACAACTGTTACACCTCATACACGTAGAGAATATTAAGGACAAATGTTACACCTCTTACACGTAGAGAATATTCATACACGTAGAGAATATTAAGGACTACTGTTACACCTCTTACACGTAGAGAATATTAAGGACAACTGTTACAACTCATACACGTAGAGAATATTAAGGACAACTGTTACACCTCATACACGTACCGTCGTAGAGAATATTAAGGGCAACTGTTACACCTCATACACGTAGAGAATATTAAGGACAACTGTTACACCTCATACACGTAGAGAATATTAAGGACAACTGTTACACCTCATACACGTAGAGAATATTAAGGACAACTGTTACACCTCATACACGTAGAGAATATTAAGGACAACTGTTACACCTCATACACGTAGAGAATATTAAGGACAACTGTTACACCTCATACACGTAGATAATATTAAGGACAACTGTTACAACTCATACACGTTGAGGATATTAAGGATAACTGTTAAACCTCACACGTAGTGGATATTAAGGACAACTGTTACACCTCATACACGTAGAGAATATTACGGACAACTGTTACACCTCATACACGTAGAGAATATTAAGGACAACTGTTACACCTCATACACGTAGATAATATTAAGGACAACTGTTACAACTCATACACGTTGAGGATATTAAGGATAACTGTTAAACCTCACACGTAGTGGATATTAAGGACAACTGTTACACCTCATACACGTAGAGAATATTACGGACAACTGTTACACCTCATACACGTAGAGAATATTAAGGACAACTGTTACACCTCATACACGTAGAGAATATTAAGGGCAACTGTTACACCTCATACACTCACGGCCACGGGACGTTATTATATTAACTGATGTTTTTAATAACAGGTGAAATAGAATGGAGGAAGATGACTCTAGTAGTTCTTGTAGCGACGAGGAAATACCTTTAAACTCTTGCACTGCCTCCTCGGGCGACTCCGGTACGCCTCTAGCGGTGACTGATAGTCCTGCCGATATCGACGTAGATTCCGTTGTATTCAGTCTAGATTGCCACCCCAACCAGGAGTTCCTGTGTTCCGGCGAGGTTTCCGGCTACGTGCGTCTCTACTGCTACACCGGAACCGCCGTACCGCAGTTGGTGCTGTCGGAACGACTCCACCGGAAGGGCTGTAGGAAGGTTGCCTTCCACCCGGACGGTCTGAAACTCTGGTCCGTCGGTCGGGGTCTCATCCTCTACGATATAGAAACCGAGGCGATTCTCGAAGCTCTACCGCGTTGCAACGTCACACCGGTATACGCGATGCGAGTGCTGGACGCGAACTTGGTTGCTACGGGCGACGACGAGGGATTCCTGCGACTACACGACCTGCGGGATCCAGCGAAACCGAAGCTCGAGTTGCGACTCTGCGAGGAGTTCGTAAGCGAGATAGTCGCGGCGTCGAGCGGGCGAGTAGTGGTGGCTGCGTGCGGAGACGGGAGACTGCACGCGGTGAACTACCGGCGAGGGAAGGAAGTCATGGTGAGCGAGAGTTTAAACTCGGATCTCCTGTGCGCGTCCGCGTTCCGCGAGGGGAGGAACTTGGTTTGCGGCGACGGGGAAGGCGGGTTGGATATATTTAATTGGGGGGAGTTCGGTAACATAAGCGACCGGTTTCCGGGACATCCGTTCGGTGTCGACTGTTTAGTCGCTATTGGGGATTCGGTCGTCTGTACCGGTTCGATGGACGGGTTGGTACGGGCCGTTAATCTGCTGCCCAATCGTTTCCTCGGAGTGGTTGGTGACCACCCCGACAATCCCGTTGAGTGTCTAGCCGTGACTCACGATCGGAAGTTTACTGTCTCCGCAGGTCACGATCAGACGATCAGGTTCTGGAATGTTGAACAGTTTGAAGGGAGGAAGTTTGATTCGAGGAAGAAGGTTGAACGAGAGGTTAAGAATAAGGCTTTGAATAGACGTGTTAAGCACACAAGTAAAGCGGACTTCTTCGCTGATCTAAATAATGAATTACAGGTCCCAGACTTACAGGTCCCGAATATTGATAATAGTGATGAGTAAACTTTCTTAGTACAAGACAAAAAAAAGGCCAAATCCAAGTTAAATCCATTTCTTTCGAGTTTCATTTTCGCGAGCATTATAAATATATTTAATAATATATTAAATTTAATAAATTTAATAATATATTTAACAGGTTTTGCTGGGGAGAATTCATGCAACATTTCTACAGGGTTGCCACTCACCTGGAAAACCTGGAATAGTCAGAGAATTTCATTTTTTCTTGAAATGTCAGGGTAAAATAGGACAACTATTAA
This sequence comes from Nemertoderma westbladi, assembly GCA_032718475.1. NCBI lineage: Eukaryota > Metazoa > Xenacoelomorpha > Nemertodermatida > Nemertodermatidae > Nemertoderma > Nemertoderma westbladi. The sequence continues at coordinate 2,976 of JAUCBJ010002945.1, read as the reverse complement.
AAATTGGATAAATCAGGGAAAAGTCAGGGAATGTGATTTACGGGAAGTGTTATAAGCGAGTAACATCGAGTCCAATTTTTCCCAATTTTTTGCTCTCTTCGCTCGGACTTAGACTTCCTACCATCACCAAATTTTATTGGAAAGTTAGAATTTTTCAAGTCAGGGAAATGTCAGGGAAAATCAGGGTTAATTGAAACTGAAATTAAGGAGCAACCCCCTGTCTTATGGCCCAGTAACAAAAGTATTAGAACCTCCAATGTTATTTAGCTTTAATTACTTCTTGGTAGCGGTAGATTGTCCGCATACTGTAACGTTACAGGAATGAATCCTACTCTATCATACGTAAAGCTTCATTCTACCTTCTAACTTTAGTTGGAACTTTTCTATATTAACGGCACTTATTTCTAGAATATTTATTTAGGAATTTATCATATTCAATAATTTGAACTAAATTGTAATTTGTGAATCAGAGATGGGACAGTGTGACTTAATAATCAAAACAGTCCAATGAGAGAGTAAGACTTGTAGTATTACCTTTATGTTTTGTACATTCCAGAACAGATATTACAAACAATATACAGACCTCAGGCATATTATGGCGCACTGGCACTACCAGGGCGACATATTTTCCAACTTTATATCGCAGTGCGACATTATTTATCAGTATTTCCCTACGCCATGCATTGACGTCATCTACCGGTATGTAATTTTGTTAAACAATTTTATTCAAAACCTAAAAATCGACACCTAGAAATCTCTAAAAAAGCTATAAATCTAATCTCAACTCCTGATGCCGCCTTACGATGTTAAATTAATTAGTGTTCTCGAATATTTATTACGTAACTAGAGAGCCGCTTAACAACATAAACCACTACTTGATAATTCAGTTCCGTTTTGGAGTTCGCCTTACAGACACTAAAGTTTAAATAACTTTTCAGTGTGTAAATGGATTTTGCTCAAATCACGTGGAAATCTTTTCTACGTCGATGCTCTTTCAATATATGTAATAAAATTTAAGAAATTCCACCAAAATTTTTTTATTATTATTAATATTTAAAAGTAGGCTAAAATCAATGCAATCAATCATATGGGTTACTTTTTTCCCCAGGGAAAAAGTTAAACATTTTCTCCCTATTTTAATAATAATAATAAAACTTATATAACGCCAATACGCTATGTTCTCTTGGAGCAAAGACGGTACAAATGTTTAAACTACTAATTAATTGTTCACCAAGCTGCTAATGTTAAAATGTAAATTTAAATTAACAATTTAATTAAAAAAAATTAAAAATTTCTACAGAGGTCGAGTATCTGACAGTTTGTGGCAGCGCATTCCATAATGTAGAACCCGCAACACTGAAGGCACGCTTTCCATATGTCACCATTATTATCCCTGTTTGCCGACCTCAGTTCCCTTCTATAATTTTAATAATTGGACACGTTCGTGGGGCCATCGCAGAATGACATTTTTTCGCACGAAAAATACTACTCCTCCGCCATTTCTTAACCGTTTTTTTTGCAATTTGGGCTTTATATGAAAGTTAATTTGATAGGCTTTAATGAATTTCGCGCACTTTTCTTAATTTAATAATATTTAGCCATTTTTTTAATGAAAATTTACAAAAAACATGCGTTTTTTCAATTTTTCAAAATTTTGATTTTTTTTTACAAATTTGCCATTTATCAGAAATAGAATACGAAAATGAAAAAAGTGCGCCAAAAATATCATGAAAATAAACATGGTGGTTCCAAAAAATATGGTGTCTATCATTGGGACACTCAGGGAGGTTTCGGTTGCAAAATTTAGTTTCTTTATTAACGCGCTCGCATTCAATCTTTTTGTATTTACAAATCACGGGCAGTTTTGATAATGAAATGTGGACAATAAAAGCACTAATAAATAAATATCATAATATATTTCGATAACGTAGAAAAAATAATGATAAAATAAGGTGAGGGGAAATGAATGAAACATTTACTTCGAGTATATGTGGTTACAAATATCAGTAGAAATAAAGTGTTAGCAAAGTAAACGAAATGGGACGAATGAAAAGGCGAGCAAGCGAGCGGACGGGGGAGCGAGCGAGCGGACGGGGAGCGAGCGAGCGGACGGGGGAGCGAGCGAGCGGACGGGCGAGCGAGCGGACGGACGGGCGAGCGAGCGAGCGAGCGGACGGACGGGCGAGCGAGCGGACGGGCGAGCGAGCGAGCGGACGGGCGAGCGAGCGAGCGGACGGGCGAGCGAGCGAGCGGACGGGCGAGCGAGCGAGCGGACGGGGGAGCGAGCGAGCGGACGGGGGAGCGAGCGAGCGGACGGGAGAGCGAGCGAGCGAGCGAGCGACGGAGAGCGAGCGAGCGAGCGGACGGGCGAGCGAGCGGATGGGGGAGCGAGCGAGCGGATGGGGGAGCGAGCGGATGGGGGGGGAGCGAGCGAGCGGATGGGGGAGCGAGCGAGGTGGACGGGCGAGCGAGCTGACGGACGGGCGAGCGAGCGGACAGACGGGCGAGCGAGCGGACGGGCGAGCGAGCGAGCGGCGACGGGCGAGCGAGCGGACGGGCGAGCGAGCGAGCGAGCGAGCGGACGGGCGAGCGAGCGGACGGGCGAGCGAGCGAGCGGACGGGCGAGCGAGCGAGCGGACGGGCGAGCGAGCGGACGGGCGGGCGAGCGAGCGGACGGGCGGGCGAGCGAGCGGACGGGCGAGCGAGCGAGCGGACGGGCGAGCGAGCGAGCGGGACGGGCGAGCGAGGCGAGCGGACGGGCGAGCGAGCGAGCGGACGGGCGAGCGAGCGAGCGAGCGGACGGGCGAGCGAGCGGACGGGCGAGCGAGCGGACGGGCGTGCGGTAAAAAACAATTTGTGACAACCGGTGGAAAAAATAGGAAGACTGACGAAATTGCTCAGAATGAAGTATATAATGGTTAATTATTACATCGCGAGGTGATAACAGGAGGTCAAGATGCTGAATGGAGGGGGCCA